>NIPQ01119633.1:0-13236 GCA_002806875.1 Lepidotrigona ventralis hoosana
TTTCACCGCGAGATACAGGGTAGCAATAAATAAACGTACGGCGTAGAGGGAGTTGGCGATAATACGTGATCCCCTTGCGCTGAATACTTAATGCTAAGTACTCGGTGTATTTGCATGCACCCCTGCCTCGCCCCTCGACTCCTCGGCGATTCCATCGTCGAGGGTATGATCCTCCCGTGCGTATGTGCAGCTCGTGTGCGCCATCATACGTTTCGGTATGTCCTCTTCCGCGCCAGAAGGGAATAAGAGAGAGAGAGAGAGAGAGAGAGAGAGGAACAGCGAGCGAGATGGCGTTACGTACAACGGTGGGGCGGTAGGTGAGGTAGGAGGGAAGCTACTATTGAGTCGCAACACAATAAAATAACATGAAATACTTGGGATGGAGAAAAACCCGGGTGGAGGAAAAGGGAACGCGGCAAAACCCCGTTCTCCGCAGGCCGCGGAGAATCCAGCCCCGCAGTAAATGGGGGAGGTTGCTTCTGCTGCCGGTGTGTATGCATTATGCACGAAGATAATGCTCTCGGATACTTCGTCTGTATGGGAATAACGCGGAAAGCTGCGAGCCCACCGGGCTTCGAAGCGCGAGAATAACTCTTTCCGCGAGGCGCCACCAGGAATCGGGAGATCGCCGGCTTCCCCGATTTATTCTCGGATCATAGTCAGAAATTTGTCAAACTCTTCACGCTCTGTATGTGTGTGTGTGTGTGTATGCGGTGCGTGATAACTGGATATTTGCGCGTTTATATATACGGGGATATCTCGGTAACTAACGTTCATAGTGAAAAAGAAAAATAAAAGAAAGGAAAAAATGGGAGAGAATCTTCCATCACGAGATGCTTCGATCTTACGACCCACGTACATGTGAGAAATACCGACGCAAGCAAACTGACAACAAGAGCAAATCGTTGACTTATAGACTCGCTGGAAGATCAGTTCGTAAGATATTTTTTTTTGTTTTTTTTTTTTTTTTTTTTTGAAATTTCGAAGTTTAGAGCGATTACGAAAGCACTCGATTTCAACGGGACACGAAGCAACTCTCCGGTTGGGACGTTATTACACTTTTCTCGTTAAAACTGCACACGCGGATGCTGCAGCAGCAGCAGCAGCGAGTTGACAAGAAATCGGCAGAATTTCTTTGCACGCACCTGAATCCAATTGAAGTTGCCATCCAGGCAGAGACAAAGTAATTTGCAACGACAGTACCTTCGAGACACATCCCATATACTCGTGTCACCGGGACGCAACCGTGTGTGTATGTGTATGTGTGTGTGTGTGTGTGCGCGCGCGCGAGCGCGTTTGTTTTACAGAGGGCACACCCCCAAGGGTGAATCGGTACCGCGCGGTCGTGTGTGGAGAGGCCCTCGATGTATCCCAGGACGGTCCTCGAACAGTGAGAAGAAGTAGAGAGAAGGTGGTGGTCCGTGGTGAAAGAAACCGCGAAGCAGAGAACTCGTGGGAGGGAAAGAGAAACGGAATAATGGAAAACGGGGGAAAGAAGCGAATAGAAAAAAAAAGAGAAGGAAAAGAGAAAGAGAACGACAGGTGAGAACAACCGGTTAGAAAGAAAACGGAAAGACGCGTTGCGAAAGCGAAACGAGTCGATACGTACCTCTTCTATACATGGACGTGCCAATGAACAGGCGTGAGCCTATGTGCGTATATATATATATATATATACATATAGATATAGATATATATATGTACATATCGGGCCAACCTAACCTAAATTCTGAATAAAACGGGGGTTGCATAAGAGATCAGGGGTGTGATGAAAAACAAACAGCGGTTTAGGTTGCTGTTTGATCTTCGGGCCAGGGCATTCACAGAACTCCCGGACTGCCGCGGTATTATCTATTGACTGCACGGGATCGCGTGTGTGCGCTCTTCCTCTGCACCCGTCCAGCCATCAGGCTGCATCGTCGTTCCGGTGCAGCGACGAGAAGTTGATGCTGATACGAGCGCTGACCGTGGTGGTGGCTTCTTCGACCGAGCCTTTCAGCACCGACGCCGCCATCGCCGTGGCTGCTTGGCATTTGGGAATAGCTTTTATGCGCTTGCTACCTTTCATCTTCAACGCTTGATGACGCTCTCTCGGAACGCGTGCAACGGGGAAAGAAAGCCAGCAACGGGAACCGGCGGCTCCCTTTGACTTTCTCTCGCGATAGTTCAATAACGACGACGGGGGCCTCTCGTCGCTCTCGCGAGTTCTCCGATTCTCGACTCGCCTGGCTCTCTAATTGCATCTCCTCTGTCTTGAATTCTCTCTGATTCCAAAAGTGTCAGCCTGGTGCCAGAAGAAACGAGGAGATGAGAGTAGCAAAGGATTAAACTTGTCAAGAACCTCAGCAAATACGAATTATTCCTGTTGCTAATAGTCGACGTAATAATCGCTAAACTCACACATATCCTAGCCTGCTATCACGATCATACTATCCTTAAAAAGCTGTAAATATATAAAGACCTTAAAAAGCTGTAAATATATACAGACCTACCAGCTGTAAATATATAAAGTGTGTAAAATTTATATTCTTACTTCCTCTGCTATCAATTCAATTATAAGTGGTTAAATGAAAGAAAAAAAAAATAATAATGATCGTAAAAACACACACATTGTACGTGTAACAGAATCTCGTCGATTAGCGAAAGACGAGTTGGAATAAGACGATCGTTGTTGCGTAAACCTGTCGAGCAAGCAGCGTTCGTCGGTAGTCGAGCATCATGTACAAAGATACACGTGTTAGCGTTGGTAGTCGATAGGGAGCGGTCGGGGGTGATTTCTGGCTTTGCTCCCGCCGCGCTTACACGCACGCTCCTCTCCTACGTACTCATCGGCTTATCTTCTCATCTTTTGCCTTCGACTGTTGCGTGTCTAACGCGTCCGTGTTCTCCCTCCGTCCTCCTTCGGGCTTTTCCTTTCACCGTTGCCTTATTGAATATCCCACGAGTGGAAAATCAGTTGAACCTCCCGTGAAAGGAGTCCGCCAACCCTTGGCTCTTTGCCTCCCTCGCCTCCTTCTTTTCGGCTTTCCCAACCCTCGAGTCGGCCTCGGCCTCCAGTTATTCGCGTTCAATGCGATTTCCTGCCGATCAGAATCGAATCACGGAAGAAGTAACTCGGTTGCAAGAGACGAGCAGCGCTTCCGACCGCAGCAAATTGTCGCGTCGAAGTTTTCCACCACCGCGCGTCGCGTGCTCATGAATAAATCAATACTTTTTCTTTCTTTTTGTCGCGAGCGATCGTTTAAAAATGTGAAGAGTGTCCCTACTTTTTCCAGAAAAAAAAAATGTACGCTCGAAAATTCTATGTGGAACTAAAAATAAGGAAAACTCGAAATAACAGCGTGGCAAGTTTTCGCTTGGATCGACGAAATATTTGTTTAATTTGTTTACGCAAGCTGAGCTCGAGCGAGCTAGATAGTTGAATTTCCTACAAAATGAATCGGAGCAAGAAATTTTTGAGGATGACATTGTTCACTTGAAATCTAGTGGATATACTTAGATAGTTGTTCTGCACATTCCTTAATCCCCAAGGTCACTCAAACTTCATACCATTGGATTTTTATCCATGGAATATTAACACTTTTACATATATATTTGGTTGGTTAACAAAAGCATTAATATAAATAAATAAATGAAAATATCTATGAACATCAGAACAATTGTGTCAAAATATTCTACGTATAAGTCATTATAATTTAATTTAAATGGTAATTAAAACAAATGGATTCATACAATTGTGTTTCATTTCAAATAGAAATTAACATTAATTTTGGCAATGTCCGTATCTTTTGAGCACTTATAAATAAATGAAAGTCATATCGACGATTTCGATTGTTGCAGCGTTGAAATAATAAAATTGTACAATTATTTGTAAAGCTTTTACAAACGCTTCGAATACCCAGCCGAGAAAGTGTTAAAACAAATGGTTAACACACGTGAAGAATTAACACAAAGAATTTGCAATGGGATTTTTAGAACGAGAACAACTCAGCTAGAAATTCGAAACGTAGTAAATTTAATTTTCGATAGATGTCAAAGTAGAAGAGATGTATTCATAAAAATGGACAACGACTTTCAAATCGTCAACTCTTATTTCGAATTTTCGTTTTCTTTGCAGTTCCTTTAACGAAGAATTTTCGAACATGCATTTCTTTTTTCTCATTTTCACTCGTGGAATCTATTGTTAGGGAAAAGTAAGAACGTCCTGTACACCGTGAATATTTACGAATATATGCCCAACGACAGTTATTTCCGTGTGATTATAAAAATTCGGTATCGCGGCGACTATAAATCATACGTACCGAAACTCAACAGCAAGATACCTAAACCTGACTTGGAGCTATCATTTCGCCTACGTCGGCCTCCTCGAGCGCGGGGAATCGTTTTTTTTACGACGATCGTATTAGGACGAGGCTTGAAAAGGCGAAACGTCGCGTTTGACGTCTTCATGTATCATCTGTCGGTTTCTGTTGCGCGCGCCATTATAATATCCCGTAGGATGCGAGATGACGCGAAGCGAACACGTCGTTGTGTATAAATGTATTCGCGACGGTGGAAAAGTATCGCGAACGCTTTCGAGTCGAAGGAAAGCCTGGGTGTAAAAGAGAGAGAGAGAGAGAGAGAGAGAGAGAACGAATATTCCTCGTAGATTTCTTTGCATAGAGAATTTGATCGTTTGTCAAGTAGACGGCGTCTCGTGCAAATTGATGCAGCGGACCGGTGCTCGGGAAATTGCTTCCACGCGGATTGAATTTCCTCTCCCCCCTCCCCCCTCCCCCCGTGGAAAACGCACTCGTGCAGCGGCTGATTCGATTCTGCACGAGACAATTCGGCATAAAGAGTTGCATCCCGAACGTAATAGATATTTCGGAGCAGTTTTTATTCGTTTTCAAACTGGGTAACTGCGCCCCCGGTGCGTTGTCATTGTTCCACGGCTGTTGTATTGCGGTGTTCCCTGCTATCGCGGGCTGATTGGTTTCCGGCATTGTCGCGCCGCCCGTTTTATTTCCTTCGGGATTGACCTATAATACAATACGTCGATCATTCCGTCCGCCATCGGTCGCAACGTTCAATTTGCCGTTTCGATGTTTCACGACGCACAACGGATGGTTGCATCCCGAGATTTGTTCGAAACTCGATAGCTCGATACGATTTCTATCCTTGACTCGAACATGGTCTTTGGGATTTTTCTTTTTTCTTTTTTTTCGAAATCGTTTGGAAAATCTAGACAGCCTTCTAGATGTAATTTGTAATTAAATCCAAGAAAGAAGTTAGACAAGAGAAAATATATTATACAAGTACAAGTTACGAGTAATTCATTTAACAGGTTTCAAACAGACGACTGTGAAGTGGGGGATCGACTGCGATGGCACGGCGAAGGGATAGAGGGCTACACACCTTGAGAATGGAGCGAGGTGCGGAAAGCGATGAAAAGGATCTCGAGTAAGTAAGAAACAAAACGATATCCTTATTTTAACTAAGAAGAAGCCACTTGAAAATCGGCGTCAAAGGGCACATTCGTGCGCGCACCACACGGTTTCATATAGGTGTGTATACTATACGAGAGACTAAGAAGATTCACAGAAGCTCTTTACTTAACCGTTTCCTTCGGAGAGCTTTAGCATCCGGTACACTCTCTTTTGATCGTTAGTTAAGAAGTGAATAATATTAATTAAAACGTTCTTTTGCGGTGTGGCTCTTTCTTCTCCCGGCCCCCCGGGCCATCGCCGCCGTCGTCGTTGTCGTTGTCGTTGTCGTCGTCGTCGTCGTCGTCGTCGTCAAGCCCTTTCCCATTGGTAAGAGGAGAAGGGAGAGAAGGTCGAAACGAGGCGGGAACCGCCGCCACTCGACTTGTCGCTCCTTGTTGGATATTTATTCGTTCGTTCGTTTTTTATTTATACTCGAGGTCTGAAGACCCGCCTTATTTGCACCCACCCCCTGAAGCTGGCAGCTCTTCCAACCCACTTCCACCTTTAAACGACGTGACTACCGCTCGACTCGACTCGACTTGACTCGCGAAACCCTTTCGCCCTCTTCGCCTTTGGTTTCATTCCTTCTCCCTCCCTCTGTCTTTCTTTCTCTCTCTCTCTCGGTTCTACGAAGAACGAAGAAAAAGAAATTAATGGACGCATTCGAATGAATTTTATTAATTGAATCGCGCGCAGGGCGCCGCTCGCGTTTCGACGCGACTCGTACACCCCTTTGTAAACGCGGGGGTGACTTGTTGCAATCGCCTTTTTAAATCATCCCTCTGCCCGCTGGAAAAAAGAGACAAGCCTGCTGCCGATTGCCTTTTGCCCGTTATCACCCTTGCTTGTGAACGGTTATTGCCGCAGACGGACACGGGGGGAAAAGTAATTGCTGTCAATATGGAGATTCTATTGGCGCATACTGTGTTTCTTCGTGCATGAAGACACGTTATTGAAGTCAGCTACATATAACGGGTGATTCAACAGCTTTCGACAGCCTGGAAACGTGCGTGTCTTCGTTGATCTCGCTCGAAAATACATTATTGTCGCGCGTTGCGTCTTCTTCTTCTTCTCCTTTTCTCACGTTTCTCGCATCAGCAGAAATATTGGATAATTTTTATCAATCAAGTAACCAAGTAACCAATTTCACTAGATCGGGAATGTCGTAATCGTAATTTTCCAAATTAGCAGAAAGTTGGTTTCTCCGAAGGAACGAGCAAAGGAAACGAGCGGTTTAGAAGCGGGCACGCGAAAACGAAAGGCAGCCGGTGGAGCCTTTTGTATTATCGAGTGCGCGAATTCGTTATTACCGCGGAACGATGCCGTGAAAACGGACCATCGAATGAGAAGCCGGGGGGCGAACGTCTGCAAAACGCGGTAGCTCGCCAGCGTCCAAAGAGACAACGATACGCGGCGTCGAGCACCCGCAAAAGAGAAGGGAAGACACATGCTCTCTGTGAAAGAGATACAGAGAGAGAGAGAGAGAGTACGTATCTACGTGCGAGGGATGTGGCGGGTGCTCGGTGGAAAAGAGCGATAGGGGTTGGGAGTGGGGTAGACAGAGCATAAAAGGAACACTAGTAGGTATTAATATTTAGCATCTCTGAAGCCACCCGCATTCAAGCAACTCTGCTGGATTCCCATCTAACTCCTCCCAGTATCCACCGGCGCGGCCACCGCCGCTATCGCCGCCGCCGCGTCACCCACACCCCTCCTCGCGTCTTCCGCCAAACACCGATCCTCCTTTACTTCGCCCCGGGTACTTCCCTTTACGGTAAAATATGTAAATCTAACCAATATTTCTAAAGATACACCGATGCGCAGAGACGGCGGGGGTTCTTTTATGACGGGGCAGAGCGCGAAACCCGCGGATACCCGCGTTAACGTGACTCCCATCTCCTCTTCCACCTTCCACTCCCTCTCTGCACCTCCTTTTGCTCTCACCCTTACCCCTACCCTACGGTTCCGGCCTTTCTCTCCCTCCTTTTCTATCTGAACGTACGCCAACCTAAATACACCCTCGCCTCGGTCTCGTAGGCGGAGGGGTGGTTACGCGCGAACCGTACGTTTATATATATATATATATATATATATATATATATATANGTGTCTGTAAGTATGGTCGAACGTGCGTACATGGCAGACACGGGCTTGGTGTGCGGTACGAGTATTTGAATGGGGCTTGAATATCGTCCATGAATATTTCGCAAGTTTCTATTTAAAAGAACGCGAGGCACGCGCGGTAAGATACGACATCGGACTGGCTCGAACGGTTTCGAACAGGAGGATAAGGGTGCGTCACCGTGTACACGTAGCACTCCGGTAGTACATCGGAGATCGATAGTTAAAATCCCGTGCGACGTCCGGCGAAAATTGCGGCGAAGGGCTCCTGCCAACCCTCTCTCCCCCTCCTTCTCCCTCTTTCTGCCAGAAAGAGAGTCGCCCAAATTTATTTTTAATTACGGCAATTTAGAGGCGGATGACGCTTTTATCACGTCAAACGGCGCGGGCTCGATGCGAGTGCTCATTCACGAATTGAAACTTTTTTAATCTGTCCCGGGTGAAGCAGGATCTCCATGGAGATGTGGCGTCGTCGTGCGTCGTGTGTTCGTACACATTTTTCTTGCGCGCAGCCGACCGCCAAACGAAATCACCGACGGTAATTATCTGATACTTTACCCCCTCGCCGTCGAATCGTATCGGTTCGACGAGAGGGATTCGGGTATGGGGTAGGAGGGGGCGAGCGCGCGGAATCAACGTGAAAAATATTTTTTTCCCCCAGTTTTACGTTTCGCGGCATGGCACGGCGCACTTGAATTAAGCACACGCGATATCTGTACGCACGCGATGTGTAATCGAAAGAACCGGAGTATCTTTTACCATTTTTCTACCCTCGACTTGCAACCGAGGCCGATGCTGCGTTTCGCCCGCCGTTCTTTCCCCCTTTTTCACGCAAGGGTAGCCGGATCCGAGTGTTCGGCTCAAGTGGCCTCCACAGACCCACGTCTGATTATGTTTATTCGTGCACGTCAACTAAGTATATTCTCAGTTCTTCTGATGTCTTGCGAATGATCCCAAATTGCTGGATAATGGCAGCCTTCCTTCCCTCCTCCCCCACACTCTTCGCCGACGTTTGCCGAGGTGGTTGCCGGCCGCCTCCGCGCCCAGCTTATCCACCAGTTCGAGGGTTTATAATTTGTGCTCAGTGACGCGGCCCAGCCCGTAATACCTTTGATATCTACCGGATAATATCTCGTATTAATTCTACCTTCGTTTCTCGTCAGCTTTCGTTCGTACGATTCGCCGGGTTTGCGAGATCAACCTCTGAATTAAAGTCTGACGGCCGGATACCACATTTACCAGCTGGTTGTCTATAAAATTTCATTGCGAATTTTCTCTCACTATTTGGTTACATTCTACCGGTGTTCGACCAACCGTTCTAAGCTGAGAGATTCGAGATTGTTGTGTGTCGTTCTACGCTTTCGGTGAGAATCAGAAACGGTGAAAAAGAAAGAAAGAAAAAAAAAAGAAAAGAAAGGGAAGAGAAAAAAAGAAAAAGGAACGACGGGAGGCGGAGGGACGCGAGCGAGGGGGACGGAGGATTGTGTCACGCCGTGAGGTATACGCGGAAAGAGGCTGTTCGCGATTCCTGCCGCATCGTCTTGCGCCAATTCCGGACAAATTGTAATTTCTAGAAACAAATTGAATATAAACGCGGCGTAATTCGAATGCCTGCTGCAGCGGCACCGACACAATAATGATGACGGCTGTGTAGAAACCGGGCGGCCCCGTGGCTGAAGGGAGCCGAGCCAGCACCCAGAGACGTAGCCATGCGCGAAACAGCAATCTTTCGAGGCAATCTCTTTAATAAATGAAGCATACGTTCCCGCTTTTGAATTACGTCTACGTAATAGCCTCCCCCGCTCTTTCTCCTACCTACTACCCGCCATCCCTCCCCTTCCGTCTCGTCCTCGCTCGTGAACCCTCTCCCTCTTCGTTTCTCCTTTTCTTGCCCGCTGTGCCAGTTCCGAAACGAGACAAAGGCCAGCCTCGAGTGTGCCGCCACCGCCGCCGCGATCCGCGAACCTGATTTCCGCGGGTTTGAAAGCTAGATCATTTCCCGAAAAGTAAAAGGGGGGGAACGTTATCGATTCTCTTGTGGTACGCGCGCCGCCGGGCACCACGTCGTACTTACCTGCTGCCGGTCGTAGGTAATCGTCGCGTTACAATGTCAATTTTTCTTTTTTTCACGATACCGTACAATTCGAATTCTCAGGCGTCCCCTTTGCTCTTTTGAATTACGACACTTCTTGCAGTGTGCACTTTCTCTGCGAAACGAAATGAAAAAAAAAGAAAAGAAAAGAAACAAATGAAGAATATAATTTTTCCCGGCAAACCGTGGAAACCCCGCCGCGGCTCCACGAGGTCGCGAAAGAAATCGCATCGACGGTGAAACCGCAGCGACTTCCCCCGCCGTCGGTGGTAATCTGCGAAGATTATAGGCGACAGGGTTGCCGAAATAACTGCGCAAGTAAGTAGCGTCTGCCTCACCCATTGTTTCCCTTCAAATCAAAAGCAGCGAAATTCTCCATTGTGATCGCGCCACGTGCTGTGCTTACGCGTGGTGCGGCGGTGGAAAAGTTGGAGACGCACGATATAACGTTACCTATGTGTGCACGCGTCCTCGAGAGTTAGCCGTGTACGTGCGAGATTTGGGGTTCGCACGATGCGCGTATCGCTGCGCGCGCGCGCGTGTATACCAACACCGGGGACCGGGGAATTGGTATTCCGTCGACTGACAGAGCTAGGCAAACAATGGACGTTTGATTGTTCAAGATTTAGTACTGGTTTACTACTGTCGAATCCGAATTCCTAGTATCGCGATATCTCCTGCCTGTGTTCGGTTTCTGTTATCCTGGCTGCAGCTGCTCCGTGGCTCTTCTCGATTCTCTCGGTCTGATACGACGATATATCCATGCCAGCTATGTGAATCATCTCGAACGATTTTATCGACTTTCGCCGTTGCTACGTCGTTTTCTCTTTTCTCGTTTAATTTTTATTTTTATTTATCAACAGAGGGCTTTCATTCGACCCATTCGTGCGTGATTGTTAAGAGGATAGTCTAGCGCGTGAGATTTCTCCGTAAGAAGATCGATCGTTTCGCGTTGTGCTAGATTACAGATTACAATTTCTAATGGTACGAGCCAGTAACTTCAGTAGCGTTTGATTGCAGCCTGCGAAAATCGAAATAGTACTAGGTGTCCGGTATTCGTGCTATTCGCTTGAAATGCCGGAGAAAGAAGAGGCCCGGTGGTCGGTCCGCCGATATTGTGCTCGAATGTCCAGCCGCGTGTCAAAGTGGTATTTTCAATAGACCGTGGAATCTGAATGGCGCCCGGCAGGAGAAGAGGGGATTAGAATTTCTCTCGCGGGAATTGCCCGAGATGGTCAGCTCGATTTAAATAAATATCCAAACGCGCTATGTTGTTAAGATTTGCCTTGAATCTCGAGAGTTTCGCGAGAGATTCTTACTAGTCCTCGTCGTTGAGACCAACGATCGGTGGCAGTCGCCGGGAATTTCAGAGAAGAAAGGTCGGAAGAATTCGCAGTTCTCCGATAGACGAGGGTTTGCCAGATTGCGACTGAATCGGGGGAGGCGTGCTCTCCGTGTCTTAGGAATTCGACTGGTTCCGCCGCGGAGGGAACGGAAGCTCGATTGGAAACGACAGGAAGAGCGCGATCGGCTCTCTCGACCTCGACGGCAATCGGGGAATGCGGAGCATCCGTGGTTTCCTAAATATTAAGGCGAGTGTCACCCCCTTCGTAAATTGATGACGATTTTCAGGAGGATTTCGCGAGGAGAAACTCGCTTGAAATATTCGAACGTTTCCTTGCTTTCGAAAAGTTTGAACCATGCTGCGAATATTCGTGATTCGTGGATACAGAAAGACGCGAAATCTTTGGAGATGTTACGATCGAACGATGTAAAAAATATCTTTTGCCTAACACGAATGGTATCGAAAGGCCAACAAGAATATTGCTAAGAATATTTTTTTCAAGGACTTTTCCTTGATGTTTTTTTCATGTTTAACAATATATAATGTATATTTTATTGTATCGTGTAGCTGATAAAAAAAAAAAAAAAATAGTGAAGAATTAGACACGTACATTGACCTTGAAGTGACACTGACGTCCGAAAATTTATTTCTGCCAAAGCGAGTGGTCGGTTTAGGACGAAAGATTTCCACCGAAAAATCAGACCGAGCCATATCGCATCGTATCCGGAGAATTCGGAGTCTGCGAAGAGCGGTCCCACGAATGATCGCGGACGTTCACCACCGCGCGATAAGTCGTAAATCCACGGCAGGTCGTAAAAGCGGAACGGAAGTGCGTCCTTATCCTGAACCTTCGCGTAATCACGAACCCTTTACCACGAGCCAGCCATCGATCCGCTTCGTAATTTCGCCAGTGAGTATCCCCGCTATCTATCGTAAAGGTAAGCCTCGAAATCGCCTTTCGAGACGGCGAACCGGGAAGGGAACGGGGTTGTTTTAAGAGGTTCTAAATGTATTCGGATTAGAGAATTTAAGGGTGGATTAGCGCGGACCTGCGGATATTCTTCACGCAAACGATCCTGGCTAGGTCAGAAACCGTTGTCAGAACCTGGCAACGTGTAGTCGTCGTGGTCTCGCCACGTGGTTCCTTAATAATTTTTCAAAGTTGTTTCATACTTGATCAAAATTTTTCAATTGTCAAGCGTCTTACTTGATCGCGGTAAAATTTGTCAAACGTAGCGCTAAGGGCGGGAAACGATCTCGTGA
Source organism: Lepidotrigona ventralis hoosana (assembly GCA_002806875.1). NCBI lineage: Eukaryota > Metazoa > Arthropoda > Insecta > Hymenoptera > Apidae > Lepidotrigona > Lepidotrigona ventralis. The sequence continues at coordinate 12,290 of NIPQ01119633.1, forward strand.
AATCTATAATCGACCGGCATAGAGTGGTACGGAGAGTCACTTGTCAGCCGTTCAGGCAAAGGCAGAGGCAGAGGCAGAGGCACGAAGGATGTATGTCGGACGCGTTCGGTGTATGTTCCCTCTCCTACCCCCGTCCCCTTCATCCCCTCCAATCCGTCCGGTGGCGTTGAAGAGGGCGGTAAGACACTCTCTTCGGGCGCGACGGAACGGTAGGAGGATATCTCATTCAATACGGGTGTATTGTTCAGGTCTTATCGTAATATCTCATAATTAATATCTCCGCATTGTGGTATGGATGGATAGGCTTCGCTGCCAGAGCCAACTGATAGCGAAAGCGTTTGTGCCAAGCGGCGCTCACCCATTCTCGTTCCCGTCTCATTCCCCCGCGCGCCCAGCCAGCTACCTTCGTCTTTCCTCTTCGAACCGGGGAATCGCGCACCGTCTCAAGAAACTGCTTCGTTTTCCGACTGCGAAGTTTAACTCTGGAAACGATGTGTTGGCTTTCGAACGTGCGTAAACACGCACGTTGTCTGGCGAAGCACGCGGATTTCCATTCGACTTCAAGACTCGGGATATCGCTTCGGTCGATGTCAGCTTATCGACTCGGCTAACGAGAACCAAGGGTTTTGACGAACCTCGTCAGTTTCCAACTGTCGCTGTCAAACGCAGATCCTTTCCCCTCCGCGATGTTTGCACGCTTCTCCTCGCAGTATCGGAGAGCGGGACGACGAGAAGATCTTTGCGCGGTGACAATGTGCACCGAGGTGTCCCATTCCATTCGATATAATTTTATCTGTCACCGGGAATACCCGGTCCGTCCATTGAGCGTAATTACATTTCTAGGCAAGATTGAGATCCGGCTGAATCCAGCCGACAAAACGCGTTTATACGGACGAGTACGATCGTCCGTGCGTGCATGCGCGTGTATATGTGTGTGTGTGTGTGTG
>NIPQ01119690.1:0-13049 GCA_002806875.1 Lepidotrigona ventralis hoosana
GTTTTTTTTTTTTTTTTTTTTTTTTAGTATTCCTCATGAAAAAGAAGATAGAATTAGAGGGTAAAGAATTTGATATGTACTTCCGTTAGTTTTCTGTTGGTAGTCGAATTAATTGGCTGATCATCGAAATAGAATTTCCGCAATTCTCTACTAACGTAATTTGACCGTGGCGTATCACGTTCGTATCTACATATGATTGGAGCGAGAGTGTTCCAATTTTTATTCAATTCACGATATATAGTGTCGTTACCATTTTGTGTTGCTCTTTCGTAAGCTATATAATTCAATAAAATAATTGGACTGTTAATTTTTATATTTCTATAACATATTTATAAATTGGTTCTAATACTTGCATGCAACCATGCCGCCAAGCTCATCTTTAGTAACTCCTATTATCAATGGAACCTGGTAGAATTTTCTCTGCTTTATCAAGTTGTACGGCTGATCGGTTAAGAATCTTTCGACGCCGGGAACTTCCGGTTCTACAGCTGGTGACCAGAGCAATGTAGGATTTCCACGCCAATCCTTTCAAAAGAATATAATTAAAAATGTAAATAATAAATAATTCCGAAAATAAATTGAAATTAAATGAAAGTAAAAGCTGAATTAATATATGAATGCAAATGAACATATAACTAAAAATATAATTAACCTACCAAGAAAATAGTAACGTGAATTATCTATTATATTAAACGTACGAATAAAGAGTTAAATGTATTTGTGAAGTTTTCTGCAGGCTTCGAACGGAAACAGCGCAACAGAGAACTAGTTGAATCAATCGGACAGTCCAATAATCGCGCCTGCTTTTGAACAAGTTCTCGCTGTCCATGTTGCGATATACCGCTATAAACTTCCGGTTTAATAGCTGAAGAACTCATTGCAATTGCTCTGTGAAAGAGATTTCGAGACATTGGTGACACCATGTGCAACATTATGCTGTAACTTCCTGCGCTATAACCACACAGAGTGACGGAGTTTGGATTGCCACCAAAGGCAGCAATATTTCTTTGAACCCAGCGGAAGGCCAAGACTTGGTCCTTGAGGCCCATGTTACCTGGTGCCAAACTGTCACCAGTATTTAAGAAACCTGAAATAAGTCGAATTTACTTTTTAAAACTTGTAACGCAAGTAAAATTACTCTTTATATTATAACTTGAGAGATTTTTATTATAATTTGCAATAGTTATTTGTAACAGTTGTAATCATTGTTGTAATAATTATTACAACTAATATATTAATAATATATGTAATAATTCTCCTTTGATTTATTTAAAGTTACCTAATGTCCCAAGACGGTAATTAATCGTAACCAAGACGATGTCTTTATCCAGTAGATACTGTGGCCCAAAATTTGCACTCTGTCCAGAGAAACCATAGAAACCACCGGGATGTATGAAGATCATAACCGATCTGGACACGTTTTCATGTTTGCATGGTAACTAGAAATGAAATTAATTGATTGAAATGGACGAAAGTAGATTAATTAAAATTGTTTGACATTGCCACCTACTTTAGTAGTATAAACATTTAAACGTAGACAATCTTCTGACATTATCTTGCCACCAGGATGAGGACAACTAGGTCCTTCTTCAGTTGCATCGAAAATGTTTCGCCAATCGTTCGCTGGTATTGGAGGCTGGAATAAAAATGTAGTAAAACTGTTAATAAAATTTAAATAATTTAAAACACAGTAAGAAAATAGAAATATAGCTCAGAAACATGACGAAACGATAAAAAATATAATCTTGTTGACTATGTAATCAGCAAAGAAAATATTGTGCACTTTATGATTAATTTCTTAGAATGTGTGATTACAGCTTTACTTTCAGGTAATGTATCGTGGAAAACAAATAATTTATTAACCAATTTGTTATTAGCAAATTCAACACTCTATTCCGGCGAACTTGCTCAACGTTAAAATAGAAAAATTAGTCAAGATATTCTGCAAATAATATTAATGGGAATACTATTTTCATGTTCCAAATTTCACTTGTATTGTAGTTCTTGTAGAATAATTGAAGTATGTATTTATAATGTTACGATAATCCCTAATGGATTTATAATGGCATAAGTAACGAGGAAAAATTTCTTACTTGAAAACGTTGCTGTCCAATAGGTGGTTCACCATATTTTATACCACGAAACGAATAGATCTTTCTACCAAGTCTAGAGGTGAAAATAGAACCGCGAATTTTCCCAATTGGTGCAGTGACCAACGGTTGCTCTTCGGTCGACTGTTGAGCAATAGCAAGGCCACTGATACAAAAGAAGATTATCAGAATGCCTTTCATTTTAAGCTGGAAGCTTTATTGTCTTGTTCTTGGAGAAAAAGGCAAGTTGATAAGAACGAGTTGATCCGATTAACCAACATACACGGTGCTTATACGAACACTGGAGAACTCGATGGCAAAAGCGAACAATTTATAGGAGAGCTAGAAGGAAAAGTTAGTGGGGAAATCCAATTACCTTCCTGCGAAGAATAATAATCTTTTATAAACTCTTGAACAAGAACATTTCTATTTGTTGTTCGAATTATTTAGAATTACATATTTTTGGGTATTATATATTTTCCAAATATATAAATATATAATTTTCTAATATATTTCTACCTTTTAGAACAGGTTTGCCAGTGTGTACAAAGCTAGACCATATATAGATATATATAATTCCAACATAGAAATTTCAGATACAATTTGATTAAAGTACGGAAAATGTTTCTTTATATAGAATACATATTGCACAACAAATTATTACCACTAAGTAAAACCAGTAAAATTCACCAGGAAATACACTTACAATTAGAGACATTCCATATTATAAAGCTATAACATTCTTGATAAGTGAATTTGTAAAAATTTACTGGAGCTTTAGAGTTATGCCTCACGTAAATTTATTATTTATAATTTATTGATAACATTAATTGATTGCTGATTATCATTAATATTAGTAGTAACATTATTAATATTAATAATTTACTAGATGGCGGACTTTTATGCATTTATAGAAATTTAAAAATTGCACATTACTCATTCTCTTTTTCTAATTGTGTTCATAAAACTACGAATTTGCATAAGTATTACTTATTAAAATTAATTCCATGCAAAATTTCCTTTAAATTTCCCCCTAATGCCTAAAAATTCGCAGTTGATTTATAATCATGACTCAAATCAACTTGCAAACGACCGCACCGCCAAATTCGTCTTTCGTTATCACAAACATAACTGGAACTTGATTAAACTTTCCTTGTCGAATAAGATCGGTTGAGCAGGTAGAAATCATTCCACTCCTGAAACCTTTAGTTCCACAATACAACTGGATTATCCCTGAAACGCAAAGAAAAAAAAATATTAAAAACTTTCAACTATCTATTCAATCTGCTATATTGTATGAAACCAATATCTGTTTAATCATTAAATCATAAGAAAAAATTCTCCTTTTAGATACAAACTTTAACATATATATAAACTATGCTGTGGTAAACTATACACATAATAATTTAAATACAAACTAACGAAAAATTGATGTATTCGTTCTTGAAATAGAGCAAAAAAATAATTGTTACATTATGCATATTAAAAATGCAAATTAGCCAACGTAGCTAAACGATTATTCGCCAGTCACCAAAACCATGTCATGGTCGTGCAAATAAGTTAAAAGGCTCTGAGCTGAAAAGATATAAAAGCTAACTGAGGCTTTACAAGGGAAAAACACCAATATTGGCAACGATACATTTTCATTTTTCGATGGTAACTACAACGTTTAAACAGTGAGACATTCCATAAATCACAATACATTCTACATCTCGATCCATTAAATCACGCTACGACCAGTAAAAAGCAAGGCGTGCTTTTTTAGTGTAGACGTTCAAACGCAAGCAGTCTTCAGAAATCGGTTCGTTACCATCTATATTTGGACACGAACGATCCTCTTTGCTTTTGCGTCAAAAGCTCATCTTTCCAATCTGAAACGGCAACCTGAATCGTGAGAAGATTATAAGAATTATTCCCACCGGTGTCCCATAAATACTCACGTAAAAGGAAACACGCGGAGAGTTGCCTTTGTTTGCACGGTTGAAGGCTGACGATAAGTTTGACAAATGTCCACGAGCTAGGATCTTTCCAGGATTAATAAAAATTACGCGATGAATGAGGCGAAGAACAAGGAAAAAAAAAAAGAGAAAAAAAGACTCACCTGAAAACGTCGTTCTCCTGTGGGTGGCTCGACGTATTTCACACCGCGGAAGGTATAAATCTTCTTGATGTTAAAACGGAGCCGCGGATCCTGCCGATCGGCGCTACCGCTTCCGGTTCTCCCGTGTAATGTATAACGTGACCAATGATGATGATATAAAACGAAAATGGTAGGCTTCATTTTGTCATCTGAAGTTCTTTTTTCTCACGAATGGTTGAATGGAATTCTCTGCACGAATGAAGAAAGTTAAAAATTGAAATTGTTCGAGAGATCGCTCGCGTAGTTGATGCTTGATGAGCACTGAAAGGCCAATGAAGAGGAAAGAACGTTATATACTTTAATCGAAGGGGGAAATTATCTTAATACACTCGTGATTGACTATTGCGATAATTGTAATTTTCTGGTGGACAGAATACATGTCAAATTTTAATCAAAATGTAGTAATATAAGTGATCATTTAGGGAAAAATATATCATGTATAGTTTGAAGTATAATTTTAATACTTTAAAGTGCAGTGGGATGTGATTCAAATATAATACACGATTTTACATTATATTACATTATACAATATTACAACACATCAAATATTGAATATTATAATTAATTGTAATTAATATTTTAAATTTTATGTAATATTATAATGTTATAAAATACACGTAATGTCATTTATAATATTATATTATTATATATATTCTGTACTGAATGATTGCTATAACAATATTATGTTTTAGTATCAATATGTCATTATAAGTTCCAGAACGTTAAAGCTATTTTATTTTATTTTTATTTTTAAACATGAAAAATTCCTATTCGTCTTGAATAAATATGTCCAATTATTATTCACTTACTATTAAAAAAGTAAATCATTGGTATCAGACAACCATTAGAGTATTAAAAGAATTGGACACTTTGAATTTAAAAATCCCTTTTCACCACTACTTTTTTCTTTTTATTTCTCCGCTTTTATTGTACATAATAATTTTCATATTATCTAGATTTCATATTTTCACTTTCTATTCCTCTTCAGGTTCATCAGTTACTTCAGTTTCAGTTTTATCAACTGCTTCGTCCGTTTCTTCTGCTTCTACTTCTTCCTTTTTATCTTCAGCTTCCGCCGTGTAGCGATATTCAGGTCTCTTCGATTTCTTTTTCTGCCCCTTTTTTCTACGAGGCTCCTTCTTCAATAATTTCTCAGCTCGTTTCCGTTCGATCTTCTGCCTCTTCGCCAAGTCCGGATAGATACAAGGATCATAGGTTGCTTCATAAATAATCGGATCGATCGGTCGCTTTTTAGCAGGACGCTTTTCTTCCTTCGGTTCCGGACATTCGCCCATTTTGTACGGCTTCGTTTTCGGCAAAACTTTGCCGTAAACCTATAACAAAATCCACAAATGAATTTGTTATTAAATAGAGAAATTTACTAAATTTACTAAGACTTAACATAAACATGAGTTTCAATTTCTTAAAATTTCATAGATTAAAATTTCATAAAATTATAGAATCCAGGCGAGGACGATTATTAAATTATTATAATTATTAAAATTATTATACTATAAATAATTTCCTTTTACAACGACAATATTATCAAATTCTTTTTAGCGGGTTAATTAAATCATCTTACTGGCATTTCGAATATCGGCTTTCCAAATTTATCTTTCTCTCGCGGCGGTTTTCTTTCGACAGGGCTTCGAGGACTCGTTGGTTTCGCTAAAGATTCGATCCTTTCAGTAGCAGTGGCCTTCAATGCACCCTTTTTTACGGCAAAAGGATCAATTTTAAAAGATTTATATTTATGATCGCGCGCCTTAGCTAGTTCTTCCGTACGTGGAGATGCTGAAAACATGACAGCCCATAATCAGAAACTTCGGACATTTTATAGATCTTCATTGATTTATCAGTGAAAATCGCATTAGTATATATTACAATAACATGGGAAATGAAAAATCTTTTACTGTAAATTAAATAATTGTAACTTTTGTCGGAAACCTTTGGCTTTCAAAACTGCTCTCTTGATGGGAATGGGGATATTTACGCACGGATAAGGTGCAAATCTCCAAGCATATTTCTCGAGTTTTCGTCTCTTGGCTTTCCGTTCTTCCTCTTCAGTTTCGTACACATTCTCTTCTTCTTCCGCCTCGATAGTTTTCCTACTTCGTTTCTTCTCTATTCTCTCCTCCTCTTCCCTTCTCTTACGTTCAACGAAAGCCTCCTTGCCTCTTTTCTCTTCTTCCTCGATTATCGTTTTCTTGAAAGTTCTCGACTGCTCGTCTTCCCTATCTTTTATCATCCTGTATGATGGCATAGCCAGGAAACTTACCCAAGGTGTAATCTAGCGATTCAAGAGAGCAAATTCACAAGAATAAAGATTAAGTCGAAGACAGAGCAGAGTGACGTCTAAGTGAATTTAATACAGATTCATTTCAAGAAATATCACAATTGAAAATAATTCAGTCCTGTGTAGGTCAATCTTCAACAGAATCATCAGAAGAGAGATTCATCATTCGATTTTCTAAAACACATTCCCTCTACCAATATATTTTTTTTTACAAATTACTTTTTCATAAATTCCGAAATACCTTTTCATTTTTTCTAAAAAATTTATATCTTGAATTGTTTCAACTTTTAAATATATATATACTAACATACTTGCATAACATACTTACTTGATATGATAGCGCGGTTCTCTTTATGCCATAAGGTGTAAAGAGCTCTTCCAGTTCTTCCTTGGTTAACTGTTCAGAATGATCGAGCAATTTCTTCGCCAAAGCCAATTTTCTCAATCTTTCTTCATCGACTACTCGTTTCTCGCATATCTGTAATCTGGGTGGTTGGTATTCTTCTTTAATAAATGCACGAGGCATACTCAGCTCCATGATTCTTCGAGTAGGCTGGTACTTCAACGCTGCTGGAGAAACCTGATAATAAATTCGACCAAAATCAACGAGCCTTATGTTTGGCAGAGCTAGTAAAATCGTTCTTTTAGATGGAATTGCTTTTAACGCCGTTTTCGAGACAGTGAAATCTAATTTGCAATGAATGCTTTCATCGGGCCTCTCCTTTGATTTCGCCAACATTTTGATCCTTTTCTTTAATTGAAACAATGGCCTCGATGGTCGAACCTGAGGAACAAATAAAACTTAAATACAAATTCGTTTCTATTTATAAATTATTGTAGAAACCTCTCAGAAGCTAAAACAATCAACTCCACTAATCAGAATTTCACAATTTCATCATTCAGGTACACGATTTAGCATTTAAGTCTCAAAAAAAAAAAAAAAAAAAAAAAAAAAAAAAAAAAAAAAAAAATNACTTATCACCATGAATTCGTTTATCGTGAAAAACGACATAAATAATAAATTTGTAAAAAATAGTACTTGTTATATTATCACTTTTCTTCACTTTCCAGTTTGAACGTGGCTCTTTTTTTATTATGCGCATTTGAAATATCTTTGCATAAAATTTCGCAAATGCATAAATTTATTTATTACTAACTATAGGCTCAGGTTCCGGATACTTCTTCGGTAGCGCGTTGATTTCCGCCCAGGCATTAAAACGCGCCCAATCAGCCGGCGTCGCTAGCCATCCTTTCAATTTACGCCTAACTCTTCTAAAAATTACCAACGTTGGAGAGATTGGAATTTTCATTTACTCGACGGAAACAATTACGCTTACTTTGCCTTTAGTTTCGGTTTATCTACTTTTCTTAATCTGCCGGCTGGCGCTCTAGAAGGTTTCGCAGGCGTTTCCTTCGCTTCCTTTATACTTTGACCTCTCCTCCCAATCACGTCTTTTGCAGGTATTTTTATCTTCGGTACCATTTTCGAAACGTCTTATTGTCTAATCTATTTGAGCAATTAAATTTGAATTAAAGATGAAACGAATTTCTTCGAACAAATAATACAAATACAAAATAAACTTCTTGTAAGAAATAAAATTATCTTCTTTAATTTTTAATTAAATTTTAATTTAAATTATAAAATACAATAGTTCTTTAAGTAATAAAATAAACTTCTTTATCATTCTTACCAATTCAATTCATCATACAGGTTAAATATTTCCCAATTTATTAATGGATAAAATGAATATCAAAAACGTTAGAGATAACATTTTTCGTTTTACGTTACTTTCTTATTTACGTTAAAATTCTTCATTTTTAATATCGTTTTTTCATTCTGTGCGATTTTACTTAGTCTTCGTGTGACGTGAAGTTTGTCAAATTTTAAAAGAAACTAATCCTTCGTTTGTTTTTCACCGATACGAAATTCGTTTAATTGAACAAGAGTTAATGAATAAAATTTTAGTTTGGAAGTTCTTCAAGTAAGTATCAAAACTTATTATTCTGTGTGAATGTTATTTATTTTGTATTAAACCATTGTAACGAAGTTTATGGCATTATTTTCTTTTCTGTTGCGGAGTTTTCACATTGTATTTCTTTATCGTTTGAAAGTAATTTTCGAAATCGTCGTACGGCTCGGTACGCATCACATGTCTCTTCGGTTTCGCAAGTTCATGCAGTCGTTTCGAGCATCCTTTATTCCTTGCTGCGGTTATGCGAGCATAAGTGTCTAGCAGGAACTTCTTCTTCTTCGACTCTTGCGCGTCCTTCGACTGTTCGCTGCTATTTATCAACTTGTGATGCCCTTGTTTCACTAAGAACAATCGCGTAATTGTACCGAATTTTAACATTTACGCTTTTACATCCACGTTTTACGTGAAAATTAAAATACTGTTAATATACCCAAAACAACTAACTTCTTAGCTAAAAGAAAAAATTCTAACTTAATGAGTTCTCCAAACTAATGAAATAAAAAAGTGCTCGATAATGAGTGAAATGCTCCCTTTAAACTACCTGTACTTGTAGAAGAATTTCTCGTGCTAAAGTTGGATATATTTGACACGTTTGTGCCTGGTTTTCGCCTAGGTTGAGCTAATTTGTTCAGCGAATCCGTAATTTGGTACGACAATGCTCCACGTTTTACCTAAAATATTTAAATAAACTGGAAAATTTATATTCTTCGTGCATATTTATATAATCTAACATTCGTAACACTTACATTGAAGGTGTTATAGTTATTGGTTTTATCAGTCCGTTTCTTGGGTTTCGCTAGTTTTTCCAGTCTTTGTACATTATCTTGATGAACATCCGTGTTCATATCGTTCATTTGATTGTAAAATTGTTACCTAATTCGAGACTTGGAGGAATGTAACAAGCAACAGAGAATTTTGAAAGTTTCACCTTAGGGTTAAAATATTGATATATGACAGTGAAGCGATCGTAAAATAAGGGATACTTGCAAACTTCAATTCTTTCTCGGGTAATATATCCAACAAACAGTAACCGTGAACAAAATTCCAAGTCCGCCGACAAAATTTGTCGACCAGTGAAGCCAATCCTCTAAATTTTCGTTCTAAGATGAACAAATCGCAGTAAATATAATGTTCTCCTATTTTTCTAGTTTTCTAATACTCGCTAACGCGATTCTCTGCATAATAGACACGAAGCGATAGCGTCAAAATCAGTTATCAAAACTCATCGTAACAAACGAAACACTTATTGGTGCGCTCCTAGGAGAGTAAAAAGCACAGTTGTTGCGGGAAATATCGACAGTTCGTTGATAGAAAATAAAACATTGAAGAAAGTAAAATAAGAAGTCGTTCTTAATTTAGCAATAGTTCGTAAATAAATAAGTAACTACATTTATTTTTAGGGGCATCGCAAGAAAAAACGAAAAAGCGCAAAAAACCTAAGACGTATCGATATCTTGGCGCAACCTAAATCTGTGAATCATAAATCGGGATATAAAAATCATTTTTCTAATGTAAATATGTCCTTTTAATTTTAAAATTCATCTAGTAGAGTGTTAATTGAATTGTACGGTGTCTTAAGGTGAGCAAACCTACTCGAAGATATAAAATTCCTAAAACATCTATTTCGTCGAGTCAAAAGAGTAAAACTTTCAAGATAAAGAGATTTAAAGAATCACGCGAATTGTCAGTGAACACATTAAAGGATTGTGCACCGGTAATGTTACCTAAGAAGCTAGGTGTCCGATTATTTGCTTTAGGTTTTTATCTGTATTTCTAATAATTTTATTTCTTAATTCTTTCATTACCAAAACTGACTAATATAAGATTGATTTTTCGTTTATTTATGATAGTCAAAAAGAAACTGAAAGAATTAACAAATGCTAAAGGCCTGTAAGAAACATTGATCAGAGATGAAAAGATTTCAAAGCAGCATATCAATAAAAAATACAAAATCTATATTTAAATAAAATAAAAGAATAATGAATCTAGCTATGTGATATCATGAACCAGCTTTATTCAATACGTATAAAAGTATTAATGGACGGCATAAGGTACATGTACAATTATTATACGCAATTAAATATGTTATTTTATAATTATATAATGTATTAAGAAAAAGGACGGATTATATTATAGTCTTTAGTTCGAGAACTATGCATTACCACATTCATTCATTTAACAATATATCAGTATATAAAATACAAAAAATATAAGTAATTTCTGAACACATCTCGTACATTCCGACGATTTAAAAAACTAGCGAATATACCTAAATATATTTTGTAAACTCTTTATCGAATGTACATATATTCATCTGTTGAGAAAAAATTTAGAATATTTTTTATCTACTAAATATGTAAGCAAATATAATCATAGCTATCGTTGCTATTATTGAATGCTCTATAGCTGATGCGCCAGCATTGCAATCTACAATTCTTCTAGCTCTCATGAAGTCTGGCCCTAAATACGCACTAAACTCTCTTTTTTCTGGTGGTATTACTACCAGCTGCTGCGTAGCATCTTGGAAAATCAAATCGCTATAAGGCGGTTGACTATAAAACATGCTAAAACTAAATTCGTCCTGTTCCTTCCTTCCATAAAATTGTTGGGCGTAAATAAATAAATTTATATAAGCGTTTATTTGCGTCTCGTTATATCCGTAATATCCACCGCGTGTAACTATTGCATTTGATGCCACTTTTCCTAAATTACAATGTATGTAATCGGTTGTTGGACGACGAGTACCATCTGGACAAAGTAATTCAAAATCTTTTGTAAAAGTATTACGTGCCCATGTTTCTCGCCGTTTTCCATCGGTATTTTCTGCGACCGTTGTGTGCTTCACAAAAGCTACGTCTCCGCCCCCTTCGACTAAACATCTAAAGGCACCGGTATATCCATAATAATCTTCAGACGCATCTCTGCGACAATAACGGAAGCTGGTACCGTGGCATAGGTCGCACATATTGTCATATGGTACTCCTGCAATAAATTCAGATGTAGAATCTGTAATGAATGTTAGTGTAAAAATTATAACTACCTGTATTGTATTCGGTACTAAGCGCGCCCGGAACGCAAGATTTACTGAAATATTCTGCAGCAGCGTGAACTGAATCACAGCCGTAACCCCTAATCCATGTATTCGAAATAAGATATGCCAGCGGATACACCCAACCTGCGGCTGTATTGATTCCTGTATGACAAGTGTACTTATTTTTAAGGTAAGTCAGATCTGTATTATCATCTTCCTCTTTCGCAACTGCAACCACGTAATATTCTGGTGTAGGTAAATTGTAAACTTCAGATATAAATGGAATCAAATCGAAGCGTAAACCAGCAGTATATACGTCGCTGGTATCTAATACTGCTACATCGGCGATTCTAGAAAACAGAATTGATTTTATCTTAAGATAAATTCTTCTATTTTGTACTGAGTTCATTTGCAATTTTTTTTTGATACATACCCACTTTGTATAGCCTGCATGCAATGAATCTGACTGTGGCCTTTATGACAATTTAATTCTGGCTTCAATAATTGCGCCTTTAACGCTATCTAATATGAGAACAGACATTTACACTTAATATAAAATTTAATAATTTACACTTAATATAAAATTATATTTATTTTTTCAAATCTTTACCTTCATTTTTACACATTTTTCCATTTCTATATCAGATGTAATGCATAAGGTCATTTTACTAACTGGGCATCGACGCATTTCCAGTATTAGGTCGAGAGATCTGCCTAAATAACCGGTATATATTTGATCCTTTTCAGGTAATTGAGCGAAATCTCGTGCTGCATCCTGAAATTATATAATCTGAAATGAGATTATTAAATAAAAGGGAGAATAATATCATTGAAAAGAAATATATATTATTTACAGAAAAAATTAAATTATGATGCATCCCATATTTAGGTGCAGACTCAAATAAATTGAATGTTTCTATTGGTTGTATATTAGTTGATTCTGTGTTATCCCATAATTCATTTCCATCATGGCTTCTTTCATTCCCGTTACGATGTTCAAAGTTATCTGTGCTATATTCGTTTGGATTAACATATTCCGTTCTGTTAAACCTATTATTATTATTAAAACCTGGTCGGTTTTCGAAACGATTGTCATAAAATTCGGTTGAATTTCTCGCATTATGTTTGCCTAATATTTGAACTGCCTTTTCCAAAAACCGCTGATATAATCGACGAGTCTCGATCTTTGTAGCGGACGAGGTGACTACAGCGCGTGATGGAACAGTGCCCCAATTACAAAATTTATATTCATCAATCGGTTTAATTGAACTGCCTTTTCCAAAAACCGCTGATATAATCGACGAGTCTCGATCTTTGTAGCGGACGAGGTGACTACAGCGCGTGATGGAACAGTGCCCCAATTACAAAATTTATATTCATCAATCGGTTTATGAGTACCATCACGACAAAGCAACTCAAATTGCTCTTTCTTCACAGAACCTTGAAAAAATTAACATTATTTATTAATATTGTAATACATTATATAGTAAATTATAATTATAATAGTAAATTACCACAA
>NIPQ01119700.1:0-12990 GCA_002806875.1 Lepidotrigona ventralis hoosana
ACACACACACACACACACACAGAAAGGGGAGATATTCGCGATAGGAGATCGACGAGAAGAGATGCATCGTAAAGATGGAAAATGAAAAAGAGGGACAGAGAAAGAGGGAGGGGGGAGAAGCGTAGGCAGAAAAGGAGAGAGGGCCTGCACTTTAGCCCGATTAAATACTACGGTCCTGGTCGGGTAGCTGGTAATTACGCAAAGTGGTCGGTGGTCCCTGGTTACTTCGCGTTTACCTCTGCTTTCTCCAGCTCCCATCCACCCTAGCGTTCCAACTCTCTCCTGGTGGTACCCACTTTTACTTCTTCACCCCCCGTGATTTCTCCGCCAAAAGAAACAAGCCGAAAATTTCGAAAGATCCATCCTCGTCCGATTGTCCTTCCTCCTCGCTTTCTCTCCACGGGGACAGACGAATTCTCTCGATCGGACATACTCAGACGTAGATAGGATCACCAAGGTGTAACAAAAACTTGAACAACGCGCGTTGAAAACGCGAACCGTCACTCACGCTCGTGTCTTTTCTCCCGAGACAAATCTTCCGTCGGTCTAAGCGGCGTAAAAGTCTCGCGTTTTACGTCATCGATTTACTTAATTACGATAACTGAAGTATATATCGCTGTGTCGATGATTATTTATACCACGTGTACGAGGAACGTTCATTATCGTACCCCGAGGGATGAAGTGGCTTAATAGTGTCTCAACGGAGGGAAATAAAAAGATATTTTATGATTTACATGTCAATCACGGCACCATTACCCGGGCAAGAAGCCCGGGAATAATCTAGCCCGGTCCACTGAATATTTATCACCTTACGAAACTTGTTCTCCTCGATAGCAGTTTATGAAAAATACCCTTCTCTCACGCTACGATCGTTTTCTCGTCGTTTATCCAGCATCTCGAACGAGGAGGGACGATGCCTCGCAACGATGTTGTAATAGATATACACTTTGGCTCGTGTAACCGAATAACGCGTAATATAATGGCAAAAAGTGAAAACGGAGCATCAAGCCCCCCGTTTGCCAATGAAATTCTGCCAAAATCTACAACATGCACAATACGAGCGCGACAGTTCTCCACGATAAGCGTTCAAATGTTACACGCTTTCGCGAGCAAATGATAGAGAGAGGAGAGACGGCGTCGTTGAAAATGAAAAAGTAAAATGGCGAATTGATCGACTGGGAAGGGGGGGAGGTGATGGGAAGGGAGGGGGAATAAGCTGCGTGGCGCATGGGACGCGAAATTGATTTGATTACGCTGCTTCCTGTTTCTTTTGGACGATTCGCGGGGGGACGACAGGATGCGCCGGTCGAATCGATGCGCTCGCCGCGCTTCGAAAACAAAGATCACCGGATCGGGGTTTCCCCGATCCTCGCTCCTCTCGATTACCTGGCCAAGACACACCACGCGAAGATGCGTGATTCCATTTGCAGGTTGCAAATCAAAACCGCAGCCGGTCCACGGACCGCAGAGATGGGCATAAATTACCGTCGATCGAATCACCGTGCAATACGAATCACTGCATCTGCCGTGCCGCCGCGTTATAATCGTCTCGTCTCGGGTTCTCGATCGGCAACGTTCGGACCGCCGATCGGTTGGATTTCTTTTCAGTCGGAGCCTGGGCCGGCCCCTGTGTGAAATGCTAGTCCGTGAAACCAGATCGCGTAACGAGCCACGGGAACGCGAGAGTTCCGAACGAAATAAAAACGAAATCGGAATTTCTCGCGCGATGCATTGTAATCTGGCGAGATTGCAGAGATCAGCGCAGTTTTCCTCGATCGAGTATTGACAGCCTGATTTCCTCCTTGAACAATGGCCATCGTTGTATCTATCGTTCGCGCAGATATCGAGATATCGGATATTGGCTCGGGCGCGTATAATCGCGCGTCTATGGAATTTTTCTCTCTGTTCGCGTTCATCAGAGGTTAATCTACGCGAAACTCCTCCGCTTTGGCCCCTTTCTTTCCTTTCCTTTCCACTCACGAGCTTGTAATCGGCTCGAGCGAAAGCCCATTACGCCAGATGGCTTTGTCACGCCACTGCCACCGTCCCAAAATTAATAACCCTACTACGTTTCTCGACGTGTAGCATACACGCGCTCTCCTCGCTTCCTCGTTCCACTCCCGGTCGTCTCTCCTCCTTCCCTCCCTTTGACCTTCACCGTCGTCCACCCCTCCACTCGACTCTCGCGCTCGTTTCTCTTTGTAGTCGGCCGAAACAACTTTGCCGAATTATTTGTTCGACACGATTCGATACGCGCGTTTCTGTCGTATCTTATCTCCGATCTAACGTCGCCCCCTTCGAGGCGAGGAACGAGGGTGTACGGAACCCTGGCAACGAATATATACGACGTGGGATAAGATCGTTTCATTAAAGGCGACCGTGACGCTGTGCATCGCGCGCCGTTCGCGCGCATCTAGATGAGAGAATTCTTCTTCTTTCCGTATCTCTTTCTTTCTCTCTGCGTTCTTCCGCGTCCGTGTCTACGAATGCCGCGATACTTTTGCTTTTAATTACACAGGCCACGGTTGCGAGAGCGATCCGGGGCTATCCACGACCAGATACGGCCGTCAGAAGGGCTGCATCCCCCTTCGTAAAGGGGTCGATTGAAACCAGATACGATACGATCTCGAGAAATCTTGAACGACTTCGGTAATAACGGGTAACCTCGAACTAACAGATAAAAGTACAAACTGTCGAACGTCACCGGTAACGAATACTTCTCGAATGAAGAGTTAAAAAAGAAAAAAAAAGAAAAAAAAAGCAGGAAAGAAGGAGGATCGGGGACGAGCCAGCAAGGGGAATAATTAGTCGATTTATCGACGCGAAACGAAACAGAGTCGAAGCGGATTAGCGGATCGCAGTCGAAAGAAACTCTGTATAAAATTGGTCGGTGTGTGTTTGCGCGTGTGAGAGACGAGTTAATGCAACTGCGCTACCATTGCCGCCGCCGTTGCAGGCCCTGTAATGCAGTTCTGCTTTTCGAAGCTTTCATACGCCTCCGCAACTCTGTGTGTTCATGGAACCGTGCCGTGTACACATTACTGATTTTCCCCGGTTACCGCGTATCGAGTGTATCGCGCTCTCCTGCACGCAACCGCAATACCGTGGATCATTGTTTTCGAAAATACCGGCTAGATCAGGCCTCTCGCGCGTCCCAGAGATCCATCAGCATTCGATCACACAACATTTAACGTTAGACGTAATTCTAATTTCTTGTTCATCGTGTTGGAGCCACACTCCTGGGAATTACGAGTATTATTCGTTAAAATTCACTTTGAAATTTATGATCATACATATATGCATGAGTACAGGCAATTCGTGCGTTGGACGAGTTTCGCGGATGATGAAGTTGGATGTTTCTAAAAATGGAGTAAAAATATCTTATATCGTAGAAAACTTTATAGATATTATAGTTAAGAGTTTGGATAAAAGAGCACTCGGTCGATATTCACACTTTGTTGGACAATTTAATTTGAAGAACTCTCGTTCGACGTTTGTTAAATGCAAGCCGAGAGTTTACGACTGTCGAGGCGCGCAGAACGAGAGAATAGTAGACGCCGCGTGTCTCCCTCGCCGAAAAATCCGCCGTTAATAAGGAGAAGGAGGCAGAAGAGAAAAATATTTGAGAACGGATCGTTTCGCGAGCTGAGAGATACAGACGGCCCCGGCTCGGTTTCGAGGAGGCGGGCACTATAATAAATTCCCTCTTCTCCGCGCCTGGGATTAATCGTATCGAAGAGTCGGCAAGGTGGATTAAAAGCTCCTCGTATTCCCGGTAATACCTACCGGGGCCCCTCTTCTTCGACTCCGCCGGAGTGGGAACCATTTCGTTCTGCCGAATTTAAGCCTCTCGACGACCGATCCGGCGCCAATGCACATTTAAATTGATGGCTTCACGGTCCCTTGCATTTCGCGCTGCGTGTACTCGATATCTCGCCCTATCGTCTCTCTCCCCGTGGCTGCGAGACCTCTGCTGTCCTCCTCCTTCTCTTCCTCCTCTCCTCCTCCTCTCCTCCTCCCCCCCCGTCAGCTCGCCTGCCTCGGTTCCCTCCTCGAGCCCACGAGACTGCTTCGAGAGCTTTATCCTATTAATCAATGCGCATAAATTGTTTTAAGGGAATCGTTACTGCCATTCAGACACACCATATAATGTCGGCGGGGTTAATGTCGCGCGGCGAACAAGAGGGAGCCAGCGAACCGGAATCATTAGATGTAACGCGGAATAGGCTCCGGAGGATTTATCGCGCGGAAGCCGGGAATTCGCAGAGGCCCGGCGTTTCGACGTCGTTCCTATTCATAGGGTCCAAACGTAGCGCGGGAGTGGGCTCTCTCGGTGATGGAGCGCGATCGAGAATGCTGGCAATTGGGAATAGATCCCTAACTAGAGGGGGGGACCTCTTTCTATTTAGAAGAGATTTGCGGCGGAATCTCTCGAGCGAATCTAATCGAGATTCCCGTTTGATAAGTCATCGCCGTGCGGTGTACTCCTCCTAAGGTCAAAATAACGAAGTCTTGCGGGTGCGGGAATTTAACGGGGGAGGATGGGGGAGTGAGTAACGGAGCATGAAACACTCAGGGCATCAAACACGTTTGAACGTGGGTAAGGTGGGCAAAGCACGGAGGCGAGTGCATTTTTCAAAGAGTCTGAAGAGAAGCGGCGGGACAACGAGCGGCAAGAGTCGGACGACGAGAAATAGGAGGTCGAAGGTGGCTTAACGTGCTTTATTCTCGTCGAGGTCGGAGCAAATCCGCGCCACAGTCACTGCAAAGTCGTTCCTTTCTCTTCTCAGAAGTGCTCGAAGCTTCTTCTTACTCCTTCGCGTCAAACTTCGAAGCGTAGGCCGTCGCGCTTTTCCGGTGGCTGTTGTCTCGGCGGAAATCTCGTAGCCAGGGGTGGAACTGGACCAAAGAAGCAGACGAGAAGAAAAGACAAAGAATCCTCCTAGTCACGAAAAGCATAAGAAAAGAGAGAGAAAGAGACTCTGAGATTGTGTTGCTCTCACACGCTCGTATATCCAGTCGAATTTTATCTGGCTTTGGTCTCTCCGGTTGGTTCCCCGAGATTTATCGGCGATACCGTTTTGCCCTGCTCGCATCACGCACGCGGTAATAACGAATAATGCCGAGCAGTTAGGAAGAAAGGGGAGGCGAACCCTTGGCTGTTCTTAAGTGAAAAGTGAGCCCTCGTTCCGACGAGGTGGATCCCAAAGCCTGCGGGATCCCGTACCCGGAACACGGAGGATCGAGCAGAATTTTCTAAAAGGGGTCGAATAATACGATCGTTACCCCCGCGCTTTTTCCTTCCATTTCTCTGCCTCTCTCCCGTGATATTTCCCGTAATGCCAGGGGCCAAACCGCGATTCATCCCCTTCGTTTGTGTCGCTTCGGAAGCGTTCTCCCTCGGTGTCGAGACACTTCTCGAGAAGCGGCGCTTCTTATACCTCGCGATTTTGCTTTAATAATTTTATTCCTTTTATATTTCTTTGTGTCGTCGACCATGTTTCTGTTGCGCGACCAGCAGCAGGGTCGTTTAACAAGCCGCGGAACGACGACCGACTCGTCAACGGGTGGCAGCCCGAGTTTAATTATTTTGTCTCACGAGCCAGAGACGGGCCCGCGTGTTCTTTTAATTGTCTCTTTGTGCCCGGTTCTCTTTCCGCACGGGCTGCTCGATTCTATTTATTTTCCTCGACGATGCGCCACGCTCGACCACTCTGGAACTTCAGGCATCCCGCCATTGACGAGAACGATCCTTTCGCTACGTTGCACGTCCTCCACGTCTTTTCCACCTTTTTTCCGGCCTTCCACCCCTTCGCGTTCTTTCTCCACCCCTTTCACTCGCGTTTCTTCTGTGCCGCTGGCTGCTTGCCCCCTTTTGAAATTATCAGCGTTTCACGGTATTCGCCGGTAAGTATTTTACGTCCGTCCTGCCGGCGACACTCTCGGCCGCTTGTTCGCGCTGTGAACGGCGCGAATCGTGAAACAAATCGCCGCTTTTTCTCCGTCTTTCTTTCTCTTCCTTTCTTCTTTTTTTTTCCACCTCTTCCGTCTGACCGCACTGGAACGCTCTCTCGTCTCTCCCTCTGTCGAAACGTTAGTAGCGTCGTTGAAAAAGAAGATTCGCCAAAGCAGTCTGAAGTCATTCGTTTTGCTCGTTAAAAAAAAAAAAAAAAAAAAAGAAAAAACAACGTAGTAATACGTGTTTTTTGGGCTCTGCCGAGGGAACAATAAAAAAAATAAGCATTCCGTCCGAGTCAGAAGCACCCCATTTCGATAATCGAGCGCAGCACTTTGCAGTTTTCATCTCTGCTGCCCGCAATAACATCCGATTTCTGATACGTGCAAGTCGCAAGCTGCTCGCAACGTCGGGGAACCGGTCGCCGGCTTCGGTCGTCCACTAAATTCTTTCCTTTCTCTCGGCGATCCTGGCGATCGTATTTTCAGAGACTGTCGATTTCCTCGCCCGAGTTACTCGATGAAAGAGGATCGCACGCTCCAACGGAGCCAAGTAATCGGGTAAAAAGGAACAAGCGCGCGGAGGAGCAGGGGATATCGGGCCGTGTTGCAACGAGATCAACTCGTCTCGACTAATATGAGAAATATTCGATCGAATCGCCGCGATTCCTTCTCTCGCTCGTTACTTTGCTCGTCGTACACTCACAGTCGTCGTATTGTATTTATATATTAGTCGTCGCGCGACTAATCGTTTTTGCAATATCTTCGATATCTATTAGTCGCCGCGTCGATAAATTCCAGCGTGTTTCGATCGTTGCTCGCGAAACGATCGTCTGGAAGAGGAAGGGTTGGAGGGGGACAGGCGTTGTCGACGCCTCCGCGAGCGAAAATGGAAGGCTGCAACGAAGGGGCTGCAGAGACTAGGAAGGACAGCAGCAAGGGGTGGATGTGCCGCGGAGGAACGAGTATATACCGATGCACGCGAAAATGTCAAGCGCAATTTCTGAAATTCCATCGTGTCGCTTCCCCCGTGCCACTCAAATGCCGTGCTACTCCCTCCACCCTCCTCGTCTTTCGCCCCTTGTCCGCCAATCTGTAAAGGGAATTTCTCTTTCCCTCTGTCTCTCGTCTCTCCTTCCTTCCTTCCGAAATAGACGTTGATCATCAGGCGAATGCCGGCGAAAATTTCACGAACGCGACACACGGAGACCGGTCTGCGAGCGATTACCGCGATTCCTACTTACCGGGAATCGATCCGGGATTCTGTCGTTGCCCGCGGGACGATAAACGCTCGTTCTTGCTCGTCAGCCAGATACGCGGCGGTGGATTCGCAGCGATCTCGGCTGCGAGTTTTCCACGGGGAAAATAAAATTTACCCCGCGATACGTACCCGTCGGGCAACTTCTTTTTATTCCGCTCCATCTTGTTCCCTGACGTGACCCCGTTTCCAATTGTCCTCTCGCGGCTTTCCACCGCGGTGCACGTGCGCCGCTGCTGGCAGCTCGCGTTCCGTGACGTGCATGCATGCCGCGATGCAGCAGTAAAAGGAAGATGTTACGCCCGGCACGGGCGGTGGGAGACGTCGACGTCGTCGGCGGAAAGACACGCGTTCCATTTACGCGATAGAAAAGCCTCCTTCTGGCTGTGCCGCGATTTACGCTGCCGCAAACGCTGACGTCGTTGTCGTGCGAACGCGCTGAAAACGCCAGCGGCTGGTGCTTTGCCAGCTGGGTACGTTAATCTTTCCGTAAACGACCAGCAAAAACGACGGTTTTCCTTTGTTCGGACGATCAGCTCGCCGCTGATCGGAAATCAGTTGACACTTGGTTGTGGCACGGCAAAGCGAGTGGAGTTAATAATCGTGCTCGCGTGTATGACAAAACGATGTTTCGATCGTTTCCGAATTAACGGAAACGGTGATCGGTTAAAGCCGAGTAACTCACTGTAATTAACTATGTGTAAATTGCAGCGCATTATCGAGTTCGAGATACGAATTACAAATTCGGGGAATTTTTCGCGAGATAAATTACAAATCTGGCTCGGTTTCTGTTGGTGAAACGCAGCGGCACACTGTGCGCACCAGGCACGCGCGTTTGTTGCAACGAATGCGAGATTGTTCGTCGCGAGCATATGTTGACTTTTTCTGCGTTCGACCGGCCTGTCCCTGTAAAAGGGGACAGAGTCGCGCGAAAGTCTCGACAGCGGCAAAGTGGCAGAGTGGAAAATCGGCACGGTGAGCAACAATCGGGAACAACAGTCGCGGGGAGGTGACCGATTCAAAGGAATAATTGTTGTAATACGCGACGGAGTCGCATGCGGCGAACAAAGCTGCGCAGCTTTTGTGTCGGTGCACGCGTCGCTCTCTCCGAACGAGAAGGAGAGAGAAAATCTCTCGCAACGCGGAATCCGAGAGAAAATACGAGGAACGCGAGCCGCGTAATTTTTGTGTCGCCGGCGCGTAATTCTTACGCTTGCCGGGGCCATTGTAACTTTCGTTGGCCGCGTGACCGTTCGTTTCAACGCGAACGAACGAACAAAAAACACTGCCAGGGAAAAGAGAACTGCAGCGGTATTGGTTTCGTTCGGTTTCTGCTTTTAAGTGACTATCGTTAAACCGGCGGCACTGGCTGGAAATCCCTGTTTAATTCCCTGTATTACAGCGTGGAAACGCGAGCTTCTGTCTTTCGCTCGTTAGGCAAATATTTCGATCAGTGGCGGTTTCGGGCGGTAGTCGTTCGATCTAACAATGAACCTGTATCCTGGCGTAACAAGGCAATACAGATCTCGTCGATTTATTATACCTCTGTTTTCTCTGTGTTTAACAATACACTCGAAATCCATTAAACAATTTCGAGAGCACAGCGGCGGCGCGCAACGAACCGTCGATTATTTCGATCCTTTTTCGAGCCAACGTACGAATGCCACAAGCGGGAAATAACTGGCTAATCAAGCTCGTGGCGTCTCGTCCATCGACGAAACGAAACTCATCGCGAGCGCAAGCCCGAGCGCGGCTAACGCCTGCAAGCAAGGCGGGGTTGCGGTCCCGCGAGCCACCGGCAATTCGCACAGCACGCGAATACGCAATTATTTTTAATTGCACCGGGGAATGGCGATCGCGTTCAGGGTTTCCGCGGCCGCATTAAAATGCGTCTGGGTGTAAAATTGAAACCTGCAAATCCGACGAGCGTGCGCGAGCGGGGCGACCGGGACCCCACGTGTTCACTCGATAATGTGATTTTCAACAAATAATTTCGCGTGCCGCCCCTCTCAGCCTCTACCAGCGGCAGAGTTCCGCGTCTGGAACAACGCGGGGGCTTTCGTACGCCTGATTCGTCTCGCGGAGGGTCCGGCCGACGATTAACGCGTTTCGTGCTCGAAAACGTCGCGAAATCGCGCCGGAACGGCCGGCAGGGGACAAAGCGGCCTAGTTATCGGTGGCTCGTTCACCGTTCACCATTCCCTCGCGGCGAACCCGGCCCCCCAACGATTTTAAGTGGCCCGCCGAATTATCCCAAATCGTGCCCGATCGGCCGTGTTATCGCCATTCTCTCCCGCCCTCTCTCGCGTTTTAACGCTCCGCCCGTTTTAACCTGTTCTCGTTTTCTGCCCGCCGCGATTCCGCCGAAATCTCGTTGGATAATTATCAATTTCACCGTAGACCAGTGGCTCGTTCTATTCGATAATCCACTCGTTCTGTCGTCTCTTTCTCTCTCGATATGAAATTATTCGGCTACGTACGCGTGATCTTTCCAACACCTGCGTGCGTGTGTATGTGTGAGTGTGTGTATGCGTTCTATAGCTTTACACGCACGTTCACACACGATTCGCCAATTTCTATTTCCACGAATATATTTGAAAGGTTGAAAATAAGAATGATACTCGCACGTTGGTTCAAAGAAAAAGTGACGAACATTCGTCTAGTTACGTACGGAAAGCTAACTGACTTTCTATGTAGTAAAAAGCCAGAGTCGCGAGGGTGACGACAGTTGGTAACACGCGTAGAATATGCGTGACTCACGATTTTTCCCCGGTTGGGGTCTCTGACTAACGAATACTTTCGTTTAATACAACCATACAGTCTGATTAGATTCCTTTCTTAAATATAAGTGTTCGGAACTCGCAGTTTCCGAAACGTGAATACCGTTACTGTTCCCGGATCATCGACGGGAACGCTTCTAAAAATACGCTTCCTCTCCGGCTTCTTTGCCGGAGATCGAGTCGCGAATCGAAGCGGAGCGAACCGATTCGACGAGGCGATAAGCATCGCTGGATTCTTAGAATTTCTGCGCGCCGGATGCCGCGCGGGAACGCTCGATTCCGCGAGCGAGGCCAGAGCCAGCCCGCGGGACTCGATTACCGATCTTCAAAAATACCGAGAGAGAGAGAGAGAAAGAGACTGGCGGTTTTCAACGAATCGCGTATTCAGTGGCCGGTGGAAAAATCAGCCGCCTCTGAGATTACGCTGCGCGCCTAGCCGCCCGTAGCCAATTGTACATATACATACGTCGGATACAGGTCGTGGTACACGCGAATGCGCACACGCGAGTGGCCAACTTCCGAGAGATGGAAATCGCGTTGTCATCGGATTTATCGCAATTATCGCGGCGCTTGTGCAAATACGCGTCCGTGGGAATGTAATTAGCTCGGCACCGCCGGGGCAAACAATAACGTTTCGCGGAGGATGAGGAAGGCGCACGGCTGCTCGCGAATTCGCGATTTTTTCCCGGTTCCAGTCAATAACCAACCACCGCTGAATACACGAGCACGACAGTTCTTTTTTCACGTTGGATGTCGCGGTTAGATGTAAAATTACAAGCTACAACTCGCGAACGTTTCGAAATTTGCCAAACTCTGATCTGCTGTCAAGTTAGTGAATAAGCTGCGCCGAATTCCACACCTCGTTTCACAGGGTTTCCAAAGTTCAAAAGGTCTATTGAAACGACACGCGGTTCGCTCGCATTTCGCGATTCGCGGCGAGAAAACCTGAATCCAGAGGCAGGGAGGGAAGGAGGACGACGAGGTGTACGCCGCGAGCAATCGGAGGCAGCGACGATGAAAAGAGAATCGCGCGCGGTGAACGCGAGCGCGCGTGGATGCAAGGTTAGAAGAGATAAGCATCGCCGGATTAATTATGCGTAATGCGTCGGACGTGTGCACTGCGTGCCTGTGCACGCTTAGACGTGTAGTCTGAAGACCGCGCCGCAGTCTCTCTCTCTCTCTCTCTCTCTCTTTCTCTTCTCTGTCTTCGCTGTATTCAATTATCATTGTTACTCCGCGAGTTTACAGATGTTTCCGCGATAATCACGGTTCTGCGCTCGCGTTTGTCCTCCAGCCGACTCGCATTAACTGCCACTGAACGGCAACTGTAACGGGAAAGAGACGGGAGAGAGAGAGAGAGAGGGAGAGAGAAAGANGTGGACGTAGCGACTCCCGGGAGGGAAACAAAGGGGTGGAGAGAAAGAGGACGCTGGCGAGGCCGGCCACGCGACTTAATTAGGCTCGTTGGAAAAATTCACGCGGTCTCGGTTGCGCTGCTGGCCGTCGCGTGTTGCTCGTCTACTGGCACCGCTCCAGGTATCCCGGTCGTTAGTACCTTTGAACGCTTGCACGGGGATCGTGCTCTGCTTGCGAACTACGTGGTAACGCGGTCCCATGTAAATCGAGGTGGCACGGCGGTGGTTGTTGTCCGCCGAGTGATATGGAAACGATGGCTACTGGCTCGAAGATCGAGTTAGAGGTGTTTGGGCACGTTGTCGGGTTAACGGTGCAACTACCCAGCTGTTGTGTGTTCCCAAATGTTTCCTACGGCGAGAATTAATGAACGCGGAATTATCAGAACTCCGTTTGTTCGAATCAAGTTCCACGGTTGACGTCTGATTTGCTACTTGTACGAACGCTGGATCTCCCTTGCTGAGAGATAAACGATCGCTCACGATGAAGAAAGAATCCTCTCCTGTGTAAAATTCAATTACGTTCCTCTCCAATGCCGTGTTCGACAAAAGTTGCGGAAAACTTGATCGAACAAACAAACAAGCAAACAAATAAATAGCAAAATCGATGAAGCGTACCGGAGACGGATCGAGCCGCACCGATAGGAAAAAGTTGGCAAAGAAGGTAATCGCGGAGGACAAGTACGGAGAACTGGTTGTGCACTCGAGAGAAAGAGAGAGAGAGAGAGAGAGAGGGTGTGCGTTTGGTGGAACCGCGAGGCCGGATTTCGCGCGACCAGGAAAAACGAGAACGAAAGCATAAGCGGTGCAACGTCGAACGGAAATAAATAGTTCGGGAGTTTCTGCTAGGATTCCGGTTGTGCAGTCTGTGAAAGCGTGCGGGGAGGGAAAAACACGGTATTGGCGTTGCCGCGCTCTATTTCCGTCCCTCTGTTTTTCGGAGCCCTTTTTCTCTTTGGTCGCCCGCTCTGCTCCGCTTCGTTTCGTTTCGTTTCGTTTCGTTTCGTTTCGTTTTCTATATTCCTCCTCTCCGTTCCTCTCGTCGTTGGCTCCGAATGTTTTCATTCGACGTTGGCGTCCCATTGTGCCGGCGCCCGCTAAATGCCGAAACGCTGATGCGAAAACTGTTTTCCTTTTTTGCCTTCGTTAACCCACATTCACGGTGGCGCGTTCGGCTCGAGACTCGCATGCCTAACCCTCGAGAGTCGGTCCTGTAAACCGGTGCGAGCCGGTGCAAGCACACACAACCACCCTCTCTCCCTCTTCCACCGTGTTTATTCCGTTCGTTCTCTCTGAATTAAGCTGATTTATACCGTTCCACCGACAACGACGGCGTTGCAGTTTTCTCTCTTCCCGACACGTGCATACATATGGCTCGTGCTTCTCTATTGTCGCTCGATTTTCCAAAATGGAGGCGATAATAGGGGAACCAACGAGAACGCCTGTTGTACCTCTTGTGGATGGTTCCGGCCGTTCGAATGTTTTTTTAGTCAAAGTTCCGCGTAAGCTGGACCAGCGGCAGACCCATTTGCGCCGTAGAAAAAAAAAAAAAAAAAAAAAAAAAAAAAAAAAAAAAAAAACCCCC
>NIPQ01119709.1:0-13102 GCA_002806875.1 Lepidotrigona ventralis hoosana
GCAAATATTAATTTTATAAACCAATATTTCCAACGCATCAAGGATTGTTCATCAAATATTTATTCTTGCATTATAAGTAACGAGCTATACCTGAACTCGATTAATAGATTGAATATTTTAATTATTTAATTAAATAATAATTTAATTTGCTTCGCCGCGAGTATATTTAATACTTTGAATGTTTTAGTTAATCGTTTTATTAGCACTACAGACGAGATTGAAGTTTAAATTGAGCTATTCAGTGAAAATTTAAATTGTTATTTCCAAGCTTTCCCTGACCGATTATATTCAATTACAGTTAGTTAACTATATATATATTTTTCCGTTGGAAATCACGGTTTGAAGCACAAGCAACTGGCCACACGCTGTTGTAGACAACGCTGTTGGAAAAAATTCATAAACTTCTTTAGACTGGACTTTCCCTGGCTTATTTAAATTTCAGCAAGAACGCGCTTGGAAATGGATTAACAAACCGTAGAATAAGAACGAAATAATTAGGAAAATGTGAAATTTTTCCTCCGATCCTTTGAGAAAGAATATTTTATTGGAGCTTAAAGAGAGAACTCTTTGTATCGAGCTTTAGAAGGGGAACTTTCCTACGAAAGTTTCCTCCTGGATCTCGAAGAATATTTCCTCTGAGACGGACTCTTTGCTGCAAGTTTCAATTAATTTTTATTACTATTAACATGTACGTATTTTCACTAACGAACGAGTTGATTTGTTATAATCAAAGTTTGCAACTACTTTATTTATTATACTTGTCTTTTTCTCCTTTTCACTTTGCACGTTCAGAGACGACATTATTATAAACATTATAATTAGTAAAATGACATTAGTTGCAAATGCAATGTATTCGAACCGACAGGGAGACATAAATGTTCAATTAATAAAATTTTTGAACGATAGAACATTTAACATTTGTATCTGAGAAAACTCCACTTTCTACTAAATTTCCCAGATTCATTGCACAAATGTACAATACCTTTTCTGTCTTTGATTGTATACTCGATAAATCTCAAATCGAACAGTTTCATTCTATCTCTTCGTCGTGTTCGTTTTTTACATGTTATTCGGATCTTGCACAACAATAAGAAGAAGAAAAAAGAAGTAAGAGGAAGAACGTGAGAGCAGTTATGAATGCACTTGCACAAAATGGCCGTCCATAAGCAGAGGTCTTTGACGCACTTCGCTTCTTCGACTTTTGCCGATTCCGCCGAAGCAAAGAAAGAAAAGAGGAAAAGGGAAAAGAAACGCGGAAGAAAATGGCACGAAGAAAGTTCATCGTCGATCGGACGAGAAAAACAATGAGGCGTGCATACAAAAGCTCCGGCCTGTTTTCAGACGCGCGGTTTAGGTTAGGTTTTCGTTCTGAAAATTCGTCGATGATTACCAGGACTTCTTAATTAACCGTCGCTGATTGAGGAGTCCGCCACGTCGTTCGCGGCGATAATTAGGGGAGCTCGTCAGCCAGCCGGAATTTTTAATTGGCCGAATACTGCCGGAACAATTTCTTTTCGCTCTTCGGATCGAAGGGATGCCGGAAACAACGGAATCAGAACTTAGTTACTCCCGTCGAGAAAGTTAAATCGTCGACGGAAGGCGGCATGATTGCACGGTATTTTTCTCTCCGTGAATTGAAATATTGCCTTTCTCTCTGTTGCATTGGAAATTTAAACGGAGGTGAAGTATTGCTACATGCAAATGTTTTCTCGGACTCCAAAAACTATTATTTTTATATTCATCGAGTCAATCTGTCCAATAATGCGTGTCCCCGCGCGTGGAAATTATTACGATAACACAAACAACATTTTTAAAGCACAGAAATTGATATTTTTGAAGTTTATCATCGCATTGCGTTGTGTAAGTTCTTTACATAATTATGTTTAAAACGATGGAAATTATTATTCGCGAATGTTTTATAAGATCGGAGTCTTAGAAAACTTGAGAATTATAAAATGTAAAAGAATTAGTCGTTCTAACTAGTAATCGCTTATTTTCATCAGATGTGCGAAACAACCATGATTAACCATTGATACTAGAATAAATAATTTTAACACTACAGAAACTTCACACTTTTATTTTCATTAAATTCCTTCATTTTTATTAAAAGGGAATATTATCTTTAAAATGATAGTACGAAAGATCAAGGAAACAATAAACAGGCACTTCTTTCTTTTCGATTTACTTTGAATGTAAAATCACATCCTGTTCGATTTCGAAAACACCCTGTATTGTTGATGAAATAAATCATTTTTCATACAGATAGTACAGACGGTAGTTAAATAGACAGT
The DNA here is from genome assembly GCA_002806875.1 of Lepidotrigona ventralis hoosana. NCBI lineage: Eukaryota > Metazoa > Arthropoda > Insecta > Hymenoptera > Apidae > Lepidotrigona > Lepidotrigona ventralis. The sequence continues at coordinate 2,292 of NIPQ01119709.1, forward strand.
AACGAAACAATAGAAACAATTCATAACAAATTAACAACGTACACAATATAATTTCAACAGTAATAAAAAGTATACGAAAACAGTATAGACAGAAATCAATAAAATGGGCATGTAAACAACGTTTCATTCAAGCCAAACAATATATTTCAACGTATTCATTAATTCTTTATAAAATTTAACAACTGTTCATACATCGTATAATAAATAATAATTTCGTATTTTCCAAAAATTACACAATTAGTGAATTTAGATTAGAAATTTAAATTCTCAACTTAGAGACCTTAAACAGATAGACGGATACATATTTCAANACTGACTGTTCATACATCGTATAATAAATAATAATTTCGTATTTTCCAAAAATTACACAATTAGTGAATTTAGATTAGAAATTTAAATTCTCAACTTAGAGACCTTAAACAGATAGACGGATACATATTTCAATGGAAAATTACGCCAAAGCGAGAAACGTAAATTGATTATATACACGAGTGAAAATTAAACTCCAAATACGAAGCAATATTAATTTCAGTATAAATACGTTAATTTTATGTAATTGCCGAAACGGTACAAATAAGTATAGCGCGTGATAGCATAGCATGATGTAATTAAATATTGCGTTGGATATCACTGGCACAATTCGCGGAACGAAGTGCCATTTCAAAATTACAGTCGTTATTCTTGCGACACGTGTGCGAATTTTGAAACATTTTATGATAAATTCACTTTGAAGTAAACGTTTCTGTCGTAAATTTATTGTAAAATTTTGTGTTAGTCAAAATCCGATATTTTATGACACGCTTGTGCAGAATATTCATTTCAGCGTACTACACGCTCGTATTCATCAAAAAAAAAAAAAAAAAAAAAAAAAAAAAAAAAAAAATTTTATTAAGTTGTGAAATTTCATTAAATTGATTTAAATTGAAAATTAAATTATGAAATTTAAAAAAGAGCACGAAGTATCATAAGCTTTATATCTTTTATTATGCACAGTTGTAGAGCAAATTAATGTAAAAGGAATCGTAATATCATTTTCAACTTTACTTTGCAAACAAAAGCAAGGAAAATGTTTAAAATCTTTGTTCCTTCTTGAAGAACTCGAAATTTGTAGTTTTTGAAGACTCAAAATAGTTCTATAAAGTTCGAATTCCTAAAGCTTATTTATTCACAAAGGTTTGTATCATAAAATCAGCTTGTCTTTAAAAAAATTAATTTCCCTGTATGTATATAATATATCGCATGAAAACAAATTTTTCGTACGAATACTCCTTTCTTTAAAAAGAAAATCAAATCGACATTGTTTATTCTGTTTCACGCTAACAGGTGAAAAAAAAAAAACGAGAATTTTTCGATTTTCATCTCTATTGCCCGAGAAACTCCAAAAAACGAATAATTTGTAAACGTAATTTGCGAAGAGAAAGACTTTCGCTTCGTATCTTGCAAGTTTGAATGAAATCGATCCCTCGAACGCAGAGCCCATCTCCTTGTAAGTTACCATGTACCAACTACTTTGTAATGGTATTACGGAAAGTTAACGCATTATCGAGCAAAGTTCCACAGAAACGATACTGTGTGCTGATTTAATATTACATTAGCGTATATAAGAAAACTCAAGTATTTTATGTTTGCTGGGGGTACACGCAATCTTTCCAAGTTATACGCTAGTAAAAAAGTTATCCTGTACTTCACAGAGCATCTACCGTTCCACCCTGCGAAGTAAATAGAGCCTGGAAATTTAAAGCTAATTTTTCCTTGTTTAAAAATTCTGTTTGACCTACTTGTAGCTGAGAGTTAGCAACTCTTTTTTTTTTACAAAAGTAGATCGTTACAAAATGTACGTGATATATCTGTTAATTGATTATAGTGAGAACGAAGAATTCATGATTGTCGATTCCTTGCATTTAAGATTTCAATGTAATTTGAAGGTTTAGAGTAAATCTGTGTAAAAATATTCCTTTAAATAATCTATTTCATCTAAATTACGCGTACAATTGTGAATATAAAATATTTCATTGCTTGTAATGAATTTTGAAAAAATAATATTTTGAAGGATGCTGAAAATATTTATGTCTTAAGATATTTTATTTATTTCAATTATATATATATTCAACATTGTTATATATTTTCAACATTGTTAATAAGTTAAGATTGTGATTATGAACAAGCCGACACATTGTGTCGTTTTACAATGTTGAATACTTAAGATATTTTATTTATTTCAATTATATATATATTCAACATTGTTATATATTTTCAACATTGTTAATAAGTTAAGATTGTGATTATGAACAAGCCGACACATTGTGTCGTTTTACAATGTTGAATTTCCTTGTTATATTTCAATTAAATGAAACAAATTAAAACAAACTTCTAAAATGCGATAAAATATGCTGACAAATTGTAATATCCATATTCGACAAATCTTATAAATCTTCTTTCGATTTACTTTTATAATCCTTGTTATATTTCAATTAAATGAAACAAATTAAAACAAACTTCTAAAATGCGATAAAATATGCTGACAAATTGTAATATCCATATTCGACAAATCTTATAAATCTTCTTTCGATTTACTTTTATAATTAGGAAATGTATATTTAAAATACAAGATTAAAATGTTTCATTTGCCGAAATTTTAATCTTCTATTTAAATTTACTATTTCATTCAAATCCTGCAACATTCAATATTTTAAATAATATTTTTCTAAATTTTCTATCCAGCTCTGACACTGACAAGTATTAATTACATTAAGAAACTTTAAAGCTAGACAGATAAAAAAGATTGTCAAATTAAATTTAAGTATTTCACATTAACCCTTTGCCTTATATTCCTCTCTCCAAATTTCTTAGATTAATTAATTATTACAACTGTAACATCATATTAGATGTAATAGTGAATTTTTCCTTTTTCAAACCGAAATCACAATTCGTGCCGTGAGCTTAATATTTCAAACCAAGGATTAAAGACCTAGCAATAATTTATAAATTACTTTACTTACAAACATCATATTAGATGTAATAGTGAATTTTTCCTTTTTCAAACCGAAATCACAATTCGTGCCGTGAGCTTAATATTTCAAACCAAGGATTAAAGACCTAGCAATAATTTATAAATTACTTTACTTACAACGAGCGAATACTTGAAACTTTCATAAATATAATATAAAAAAAAAAGAAAATAAAAATAAAAAAGAAATTCGAAAACGATATAAATTAATTGACAAAAGAATCGTCCTCAATGCAGTTTTAGTAAACGATTCGTATCCAAACACGTTACACACCCTCGAACAAATCGACGACCAGAAAATAAAAATAAAAAAGAAATTCGAAAACGATATAAATTAATTGACAAAAGAATCGTCCTCAATGCAGTTTTAGTAAACGATTCGTATCCAAACACGTTACACACCCTCGAACAAATCGACGACCGTGTATCCTTCTCGACATAGATTGTTCAGTTTGATTTACCCTCGGAAAACCTGCGATGCGACTCGTGCGTGGCATCCTGGAGTAGAAAACTCCAACAATGGCAACGAATCTTAGACACAGGCAAGCAGAGAATAAACTTTCGCGAGTTTCACGGTGTACGGCGAATCGAACGTTCTCTGCCTTTGTGCTCGCTGCATTAATGACAATGGATGCTTTCTCATAAGTCTCCTCGCAAGTTCGCCCTAACAGGTTCCTCTAACCTAACGGGGGGGAGGAGATCCTGCCTCAGACACTCGTCACCGGATTTATTTCCTCGAACGAGCGCGTTACGCGCGAGACTTGTCGAATTGGATTTGCGCCGAAAGGATCCACACGCGAACGTCAAGAACTTCTCGCTTCCCTTCTTCGCCGTTATCCTGCCAACTGCAGCCGGTAGCGATGCAGCTACCCTAACCTACGCTCCTACAATTCTCTCGCCGCCAATTCCGCCTTCTATTCCGTCCTCTGACTCTTGACGCCGCCGATTTATCGCGCGAGAACATCCTACTATTGATACATCTACCCTTCGTGTGAATGTCGTGGCAAATGCAATATCCCTGCCAGAGTATACTGTATTTCTTTTTGTTTTTTTTTTTATCGCGTCCTTCGTCGTTTCTGGAGATTTCGGGGGAATTGTACGGTTAGGAATTTTTACAAGTTTATATTAGTAAGTAATTTAATTCTCAAGTGCGACGAATGTAAGTGCTTCTCGTTAGGATTATTTTGGGCAATGCGATGCACGAAGATTTATATTATTGTTTTATTTTTTTTTTATTATTCTTTTTTATTGTTGTTTTTTGATTTAAATAGATACTGAAGATTGAGGAGTATTTGGGGATTTGAATATATATATATATATAGCGATGCACGAAGATTTATATTATTGTTTTATTTTTTTTTTATTATTCTTTTTTATTGTTGTTTTTTGATTTAAATAGATACTGAAGATTGAGGAGTATTTGGGGATTTGAATATATATATATATATATTTTATCATACCGAAATTTAATTATGAACTATGAACACTTTTCGTTACAGTGGATTTCAATACTAAATGCAAAATTTTCAAGTGCAATTTCAATATTAAGGAAAAATATTAAAATATATATATATATATTTTATCATACCGAAATTTAATTATGAACTATGAACACTTTTCGTTACAGTGGATTTCAATACTAAATGCAAAATTTTCAAGTGCAATTTCAATATTAAGGAAAAATATTAAATACAGCGTTCAGTATTATTATTTAAGTCTTACTAGTTAAATTACAATTCTAAGTTACTTTTCTTTTTATTCTGTTCTTTGTTCAATTCTCGATTTGGATGGATACTGAAAATTGGAATCTCAGCATAACACAAGAAATGTAATGTTCAATTTTTATTGTGCAAGTATGTATAGTTTAATTCATCACTCAAGACAGACGTTTTATTGAACTTTAATATATTATAGAATTATAAAATCTTTTCACAGTACGGACTTTAGCACTTCGTTTAATTCGTTTTGTTAAGTACGAAAGCTTTTCTTTGTTATTTTTGATTAGAAATTGAAAAAAAAAATTTGGAGATTCGAGTAATACCAGAGATGTAATATATACTATTCTCTAAATACTATGGATATATAATATTCTCATTAGATTTATCGAGGTATAATATAAGTGCATGAAGGCAATGAGAAACATACTTTTATTTTATGAATTTTTATTATAAATTATAAGTACTTTATAAATAATAGTTCAAGTTTTAATATTTCATTATTATTAAACGCAAAATTTTTAGCCTTAAATAATATAACTTGCAATAAGAAATGAAAAAAATTTAATGAAAATAATATAAAACTTTGTAAGAATACTATAAAAATTTTACTAGAATAATAAAAAAAACTACAATGAGATATTAAAGCAATTTCATTTACAGTTTTTACAATTTAATATTTCGAATTGCTATTTGATGTTAATGCCACTGGTTGATTAGAATATTTATAGAAACAAAAAAGGAAGATATTTTACGATAATTGAAACATATTATTATAAATTATTACAACACAGATTTCTTCAAATACAATTTGATCGATCATTGCATGCCCGCAATCACATGAACGCATCAACTCGGACTAAAACATGACACTAGTGCAAATTATATTTAATTGCATTGAATAATCGATAATTAAATACGAAAATATATAAATCATGAACGATGAACAATATAACACAAATGCCAACTGTCGCTATTATTCAAACAGTAGCTGTTGATTTGCAATTACTATAACTTTGATATTACATGTTGAACATTTGTATTTTACATATAATTTACAATCTGGCAATAACACGAGTCAACTGACATTGAAAATTTGTTCAAACATTGATAACAAATCGAAGGAATGAAATTTCTGAATTTCTGAAATTCAAAATAAAATAAGATATATTATAACCGTTTGTAGTATCGTAGAATTTCATTTGAATTCGAAATAATAATTTTCAAGTTAAAAAGGGGACAAGATATCAACGAGAAAGCAATTGAAATTATCGATTTTGAGATCGGAATAATAAAATTTTTTAAATTTCTAAATACAAGATACTAATGTATCTTGAGCTGAAATATTAATTCCATATTTTCCACATATATTTTTAAATAGGAATCACGCTCGTGACAAAATTCAATCATTAATTTCAACGAACACATTATCCATAAATTATTGTTTCAAGATTAATTATTTCCCTCTTCATTTTCGAATAAGACACAACATATTTTACTATATTTATTTTCAAGTAATTAATCTGTGCACAAACAACCATGATTTATGCCAGTTTCATCCGGTTATTCGTCGGATCACATAAAATTCACGGGGACAAGAATTTTAGTACTTCATAATATTCGTTTATGGATTAGAATTAGCTTTGCATAAAACAGTTATTTATTATTTTAGCTAAAATGCTAAAAAAGAGTATTATAAAAAGTTTTATAAAATATTATTTAATAAAGATTGTTACTTTTACATTAAATCTGTTTGATCAGTGATGTAATGATTATCTTGTTTTATTGTCACCTGAAAATGTATTAAACATCATTTCGCATTTTTACATTCCACAAAATAACATTGTATCGCATTTTGTATCTTATCTTTTGTGTTTGTCACACACGTATTTGTATTTTTAAATCATTTGAATTATTATTTAACAGTTACGCGCGACAGTAATTACCCAAATATTGAAATCGTTAATATTCCGTAATTTCTTAATCAATATTCATATTCCATATCCCAATATTAATAATATAGTAAATGGCATTATCAAATATGGCATTTCAAATGTAAATCCAAACTGTAATAATTCCTACTGTCCCATGTGAGAAGTCTGTTACCTAACTTTTCACTCAAACATTCAATAATTTACATGTAGGATTCAAGCGACCATAACTCTCAAACCAATAATACGAAATTATTGTACGAAATTTTATTTATTACGTTAAAAACTGTAAAAACTGAAATTCATTTTATAAAATTTGTATAATAGAAATATATATATATATATATATATAATTATTTATATATCAATTGAATAATAATATATTATCAATCGTATATATTAATTCGAAATGTTGTACTGAAAGATAAGTGAACTTAATATATCAGAATTTAATATAATAAAAATGAAACGAAAATGCTCTTCTTTACTTTAGTTATTCACGATAGGTAAATAAATACTTATTTGATACACATAAAGATGAATTTTTTATATACATTTATTTTATACATACGATATACGTAAATTTTACTTTAACTCATCGAGGAACAGTAATTTATCGTAATGTAATAAATACATTAAATTTTTGAAAATTATAAAATCTATGTAAAAGACATGATGATCGGGGGATATCAAGTGAAATCGTGAAATCCTTTTCTGATGACATTGAAAACATGATACAAACTGAATGAGAAGAATTGCGAAAAATATACATGCAAACTAGAGACTGAATGCTGTTTCTAAAAGCCTGTAGGTATCTGCCTGCTGATTATCGATTATCTTAACCAACACAAAGGATCGAACTCTTGCGAACGATCCCCGTGTCGAACAGTAAACGCGTATCGTCTCTATTGAATATTCATCCGAAGCGCGCAATTATTTATTTTCCCAGGCGTGTCGAATTTTTCGTCGATACGTTTTCGAGAGCACGCAGCCGGAGCCGGGGGGCGATTTATCGAAAGTCATCGAGTTGCCGGGAAAATTATAATTAACGCCCGCGCCCGTTTTAAATTGCGTTCGACGCGCGGCGTGCTATATATTTCGGGCACATATTTCCATCGTGTCGCTGTTTCACATAACTAATGACGGTATTTATTAAGAGCCAGAGAGGTACTGTAATAACTCTTCGGCCTCAAAAACCACGCAAAAGTGTTATTAACAGGTTATCAAAGTATAGCGCGTGAAAATTTGTGTAACACCGCGTCGATACGATGCGTATTTCATGTACTCGTTTTCTCGTAAACAAAATTGTCTTAATGTTGTTTGTTATGTCAAATTTCTTTTTTTTCAAACAATATCACGTATTATTTTTTGCAAATAATATCAGTAATATGAGCAAGGCACAATGATTTGGTTTGAATTATTTAACAGGGCATTATATATTATAAATATAGAGATTTTGAGATACTATTAAAGTATAATACATGCTTTATATTACATTTTAATTTCTATATTTAGTAAAGAGTAATAAGTAAGAGTACTTAGTAAGAGTAATAAGAGCAGTTAATCAGAGTAATAATATCAGTAATATGAGTAAGGCACAATGATTTGGTCTGAATTATTTAACAGGGCACTATATATTATAGATATAGATATTTTGAGATACTATTATAATGCTTTATATTACATTTTAATATCTATATTTAGTGAAGAGTAATAAGTAAGAGTACTTAGTAAGAGTAATAAGAGCAGTTAATCAGAGTAATAATATCAGTAATATGAGTAAGGCACAATGATTTGGTCTGAATTATTTAACAGGGCACTATATATTATAGATATAGATATTTTGAGATACTATTATAATGCTTTATATTACATTTTAATATCTATATTTAGTGAAGAGTAATAAGTAAGAGTACTTAGTAAGAGTAATAAGAGTAATATGAATAAGCACAATAATTTATTTAACAGGGCACTAAATATTATAGATATAGATATTCTGAGATACTATTAAAGTATAATACGTGCTTTATATTACATTTTAATTTCTATGTTTAGTATAGTAAAGAGTAATAAATAGACTTAGTAAGAGTAATAAGAGTAATGATAAAGTAAATAACAACATAAAATAATAATAGTAACAAAAATTAATAGTATTTAAATGTATAGTATAGTATTACTATTAGAACAAAAGATAAATTGAAATAAACTAATACAAATAATACTATTAACAACTAAGTATTAATAAAATAAAAATATATTACGTATTGATAGTATTATATATTAATATATTAATATATTAAGTGCAGTATAATATATGCAATTTTAATTTATATTAGTGACTTTAATACACAATGTTTAATTTATTTCTTCAATGATATATTTTAACGATAATGTAAAATAACTAAAAGCTCTCTAAAATTGAGCAACCTAACTTTCAAAATAGTTTCAAGAATAATGATACATGATACTTATAGAAGTTCCAAATAATTTTCGATAATTATGTTATTAGAGTCATTAACTTTCGGAATTCGCTGCGCAAAATCAATTATTTCAAAGATAATTATGTATTACATCTATGATAATGAACATATAGTAAATTGATTATAACAATATATAGCTCGAGAATAGAGAGATAATTATTTTCTAAAATGTTCATTCGAAATGCTACATTAAATGATTGATATTATTCCAATAGATATTACTGTCTATAAAAATTCAAATCTAACTTTCAACAGCTATCCATCGTTAAACTATACAACCACAAAAACACAATTCTCAATAAATAATGTACGTATGCTATATTTCAACAGAATGTTTAAGAGATAAGATAACCTTCTAAATTCTTCATTGCCTCTGAATCCCCCCTCATTTCGCGCGATCAAAGGATTAAATAACTGATAAGAGTTCATCCTTTCAAAGACGATGATACGACGCCTGCTTGTAAAATGCATCGGGATTACTTTCCAACACCTCGTACAACCGAACGATGCAATTTCAAAGACCGTCAAAAGTTCATTTCGCACGGTGAAAATCACCGGCGTTACGAGTGAAATAAAGAGACGAACGAGCGCGTTATTCGTCTAATGAATTTTTTAGCGAACCGGCTACATCAGTCGTAGCTCGGTTGAAAAAAGAAAAAAAAAACGATAAAATACACCGGTATTAGACGGACGAACGATCTCGCGAAATGACGCGAAAAAAAAGGAGGGGAGGGAAAAAAAGAAAAAGAAAAAGAGAGGTACGAACGAACGAACAAGTGCAGAGGGGGTAGAAACATAAAAAATGTTGGAGGATCACGAGCAATTTCCATTGAACGCGGCGAAACGGGTATTACGCCTGCAGGCCGATTTTATGCGATGATAGAGCTTCGACAGGTACGACCGTACGTGCAATGTGTGCAGGCGCATGCACAGTATCGTCATACGCCGATTTTCTACTCACTCTGATCTCTCCGTTTCAACCGGAAATCTTGGAGGCAAATACTATATTCGTAATGGAACTAGCGAAATAAATATAAATTATGCAATGTATATGTTGACCAAAAATTGCGGTTTTTCTCTAATACAGGAAAGTATATATGTATATCTTGAAGTATGTAACTAAATTCACTGCAAATTCTGGTGACTGATTGTTCAAGCTTCTTTTGGACAAAAGAAAATGCACGATCTTCATAACAGCTGTTTGTCGATATCGACACAGATTAAATTTCTGAAAAAATTTGAACGCTTAGATTCGTTAACAAGTTCCACAATGTGACAAGTACAAATGCAATGCACCGTCGTCGTTCAACGTCCATGTGAACTTGAAACGAAAATAGCGCTTTTTCGACACGCGACATTTCCCTGCCATCGTCGAATCCCAGCCCTTTCGCCGCTGTTTGTACGAATTGCATTATAGCTCGGCCACTTTGCGAGTGCGGCAAGTCTAATATTTTACCAGCGAGTGCACTTTTCGTCTGTCCATTTATACGGACTTGAGCTTAGTTTGCATGGCGCAACGTTGAAATACTTGACGTATGTGCGAGCGTGAAGAAAAAATGCTTCCTTACGAAAGATTGCGCGCTTCGAAAGAACGTCATGAATGAGAAAGTACGTTATTTACACGGGGCGATGTATCTGTTTTCTTCCCTTTTTTTTTTTTTTTTTTTTTTTAAGCGGC
>NIPQ01119711.1:0-11789 GCA_002806875.1 Lepidotrigona ventralis hoosana
AAAAAAAAAAGATACTTCTCCTTTCACTACTTCTCCACTTAGCCTTTCAATTATATTAGCAAAGGGTATCTAACTTTCTGTTATCCTTTTATCATTTTCTTCTATCTTTGAATAATAATATCCGTGCGAATTTCTGATTAAACCTTTCTGTTTTCTCAATGTACGGATTTATGAAATTTAGAAGGCGGAACGGATCGTTTCGTAAACCTAAAACGAAATAAAGTAAATGCTAAACGATTGTACTTGCTAGAAACGGCATCGTAACACGAGACACTATCTGTCGTTGGCTTTCATAGCCTCGAGTATTTGTATTCCAGTCGTATGTAGAATGGGCATGTTTGAAGTTCATTGCTTTCGTTTCAGAAACTAGTTGGTTGCTCGATGACTTCTGATACGTTCCTTATCCGATTCGAGTGCGTCATTTGTTTAAAAGTATCTATACATTCGATCAAGATAATATACACAACACAGCAATACTCTGTATACACATAATATGACCATAAAATTGTTCCATTGCACGGCGTTATGACGCTATAAATATAATAACGATGCACTCGATACCGGGGTTTGACAGTCGTCGGTATGTCGTCATTGCCTGTTTTACAGAAAACAATGCAACAATTCTTTGTTCCGCTCGAAAGCGCGACTTTGGGCCGTGCATTCTGAAACTACTTTGTTCCCTCAGATGATCCGAATGGTGTCTAATAGATCCAATTTACTGGGACCCATTGGTGTTCAGTGGCTAAGGCGTCCAACGCGGCGATTACCTGTCTAAATGTATTATCGAAATCTTCGTTCACGATTACCAAGTCGATATATTTCTCGTAGGCACGCTGCAAGGCCGCCGATTCTTCCAACGTTGCTTTCAAATCGTCCTCCTGGTTAGTGGAAAACAAACTTTAATTAAGTTGTAGATTTTGTGAAATTTGAAGAAGAAGAGTAAATTCTTATTGCATTTAATTCACGCAAGTTTGACACTTACAGAAAAATTATAATTTTCAGTTTCTTTGAGAATATTTATTCTTTACCTCGTACTTGCTAGCTTACTAGCCCGAGTTTTATTATAAATTATATTTACATGTTATATAAGTTACAATATTTCGTTGAATGTATCAATCTCGCGTGATTCTCGCAAAGTGGCACAATTTCTAGCAATAATGCTATGTGTCTACAAGCAATTACGATAAAACGAAAAAAGAGGAATAAAACGCATATACATGCAAATACAAACCTCGTACAAGGAAGCAAGGGACTCCAGTGTCCTGGCTCTTCTCGAGCTGTACCTGATGGAACTCTGGCGGTCAAACTAGCAAAGCCAATATCAAATACATACGAAAGATTAAATAAAGAATTCTACGTCAATTGAGGGAAGAGATTTACGTGGCGGGCAGCGTGTAAAAATACTCGATGTGGGATAGAAAGGACACAGTATTTGAAAATGAATTTTATGCAAGAAAAGTTTCATGGGAGAGAGAAACTAATCGTTGAAATCTCTGTAATCGAACGAAAGTGCATGCGATACATTTACAATAGGCAAATTATACGTATTTACATGACGACGGCAAACAGACTGGCAGGCAGGATTCGGAAGGCTGCATCGTAAAAATTTGATGACTATGTTTATTTGAAACGCGGCCGTCGATATGTGTTTCTTCTTTATACAAATTTCGCGTGCAGGCTCGCTCCGTTCCAAGTGGGCTTTTTGTTTTCTTATCTTTCGTACGAGAAATTCGAGCATATTCTCAGAAGTTTCAGCAAATCGCTCTCTGAATTTTTAAATACGTTTTTTTCTTCTCGCAGAAACGTATCTACTTGGCGAAAAGGTATTTCGAATAGTTGCAAACTGACTATTATAATAATGTAATATTTATCAATGATTTCGTAACAATACAACACATTCAATAGAGACTTCAATTCGCAAAATATAATTACTTTTTCATACCGAAGATGACAAAAAATATATAATAGAAAGGAGAGTAATGTATAGCAGTCTCGTAATTACCGTCAAGTTTCGATTGCTAGTTCCAGTCGACCTGGCTAGATCGTACAGCCATTTCAATTGTTCCATTCCTGGCGCCGCTATGAAAATGACATAGGGCATAAATTCCGTGCTGTTGTGAAGTATTTTTAGAGCAGCTGGACTACAGTCCAAAACGCACATTTTCCCAGCTCTGATCAACTCCCTCACAGAATCCAACTTTGTACCATACAAATGGCCACCGTGTTCTCCGTACTCGAGATAACGATGCTCTCTAATGTCCGTTTCCATCGATTCGCGATCAGTAAACCAATAACTTTTGCCATCTTCCTCGAGTACTCTGGGTGGTCGTGAAGTATCTAGAAACATATGATTTCTATGAGTCAGTATCTATAATCCTAATAGCTAAACGTTCACGTTATCAGAGTCTTTCCAATTTTCCTAACTTAATTTCGACGCAGTGAATTGAGATTCGCTTCTGTGACTTTCGTCCATAGTAACTTGAAATTTTATCTCCGTCATTTACAATATAGCTGAATTTTATGTATTTTTTTTATCGTAAATATTTATCGTAAATTTCAAGCCTTCAAGTCTCCAAAAATTTTACAATATGAATGCTTTCTTATCAGTTTACTCCGTCATTCTAATCAAGATCTCACGATATATTGACACTTACACGGAACAATGGTGCCGAATTTCTCAGGATCGCTATTTATCAGCCTATTCTTCAATGTTCTGCGGCCAACACCCCTCGGACCAACCAATGCCAAGGTTTTACGCCTAAATGGCGGCATTCTGGCCACTTCTTCGTACAACAGCAGTTCTGCACTGTCGAATTCACCGTTCGACTTCGATTGGTACATTTTCCTCTTCTTCTTTTTTGAGATTTTGGTCCCGCAGATGCTAATCTTGTGTACGAAATCCGCTTCCGGTGGCACGAACGCTTTCCTCCGTTCTTCTAACTCCAATGACGGAACTAAACCCGGAGGACCTAGACCTTCGCCTTCGACTCGTCGAGCTTGCCACCAGTTTGGATCCGCCTGGTCCACGATTTGCAACACATCGCCTTTCTGGAACGGAAGTCCAATCTCCTTGCACGGTAACAGAGTATCTTCCGATGGATCGTAGTCGAACAGCGCCCTCATATAGCACTGTAACGTGAAAATAAATCGAAGATTACAAGAGAGAAACGTTGATTTCCACGTAGTTGTAGAAAATTTAAAGATTCAACAATGTGTATATAATGTTTTCGTTGTAACATTCAGTAAATGTTTGTCTAAGTTTCGCTGTTTCAATTCTATACGTAAAACTACCAAGAGGAAAATAATTTAAAAATTTATATAGAAATGATCAATGGGGAAAAAATCGATATCACAGAGAATACGATGTAAAGCTTATTCGCAAGTATTTTTAGAATCGCATTTCTCATTCTCGATTCATCTTATTATTTATTTATATATAGAATGCAAAGCTAGTGCTAGAACTTATGCTTTCAACGATAATTTTTATACTTATATTTTACCTATTGAATAAATTCTGCCAGCAAAGTAGTACTAAAATTTAAATGTAATAGCATTAAGAGATGGTAACCACATGTTTCAAATAGACATAGAATCATGAACATTCTCAGAGGTCGATTAAATATATTTTTTTTTGTACCTCTACACTTTCATGCTTTTGATATAAAACTATTTTTTTCAAGGAATTGACCTTTCAAAAATTTTACTTTTATCCTTTTAAATTCTGATCTATTATTAAATATGTACAATATTTTAATGCAACATAATTTGACACGACGTGGCGATGAACATTTGACTCAACCTGATCGTAGCCTCCATAATTTTTAATTGTGTGACTGAAGAATGATTCGATAAACAAATTGACAGATTATGAACGATTCAGAAAACAACAGAAAAAATTCTTCACGTTAGATTCATTATATAAAATTATACATAATTTGCTTACCGTGGATTTCACAGGTCGATTGCCATCGGAGGCAATTCCAGGTGCAAGTTTCAGCGACAAATTCTCCTTCGCTTCGTGAATGGCTTCCTGAAGTTCCTCGGGATTGCGAACTTCCTTTCCGTTCACCTCGAGAATCACCTCGCCAGTTCTCAGAAGTCCTTGACGAGCAGCAGTGCTTCCGCCCAGGATCCTCGCGATGATCAAATTGCCAGATTCGTCGACCTGCACCGTCAGACCCTGCGCAAAGACCAATGAAAATAAACTCGTCTGAGTTCCGTTGAACGCGACCATGTTCGTTACTTTTGGTACATTTGCAGAACAATCGGCGATTCTTGTCGAGGCCATGTCGATATTGACGGTTCTACGTTCGTTTCAATTTTTGGTGTTATACTCTTGCAATGCTGCTCCTGTGAAGACTTATTGTTCCCATTTGCGTATACACAAATGTTAATGGAAGGAAATGTTCAAGATCATGGAGTTTCTGCTTTTTGTTTGTCGAGAATGCGTTTATCATACGTTGACAATGAGAGAATAATCGTGAACATTGAAAATGGTCAGTTGAATCTGCCAAATCTTAACAATATATTGTGCTTGTCCTTTTTTTAATATAGCCGATTGATTTTGATGGAATTCTCACTCGCGTGATTGAAATCGTATTTATTTTAGAAAAGAACTATTGCATCAATAATTGTGACGTGCCGTTTCTTTACAGAGAGAAGAAATCCTTAGTCTCCAGAAGTTTTATTGCTCGTCGTAAACGTGTTATATGAATTTTCGGAATTCCCGAAATGTTAACGTAAGGGAGAATTGCATGTTACATTTCTGTTAAAATGTTTTCTCTTACTCGGTATAAAGCTGGGAACTTTTGCCTCTGCGTTTGAAGCAACATGCCAGATTCATCGAACAGGCCACGTGGCCTCGAATCAGAATCAAACGGATAATAAACATTTCCAAATTATTTATGAACTGCGAATGGCATTTCCGTCTTTTATTCGACCGGCCGTATTAAATCCGATTCAGAATGGGAATTCTCTCACGTGAACGGTATGGTAAACCTCTAAAACTAGATCCACGAACGAGAAAGTCGGTGCAAACAGTTATACTTCGTTGTTGATCATTCGACGTGCCTTCTCGTCAGTCACTTTCTTCACCAACGAAACAAACGGTCAAACAAAGAAACCAAACATCCGTAACTTTTCGAATTCAGCTGTCTTTTAAGAACGCAGCCTCAGATATCCAAGGACGTATTGGATATTCGAGCTTTCAAACCATCAAATATTCGTGTCTCTCTATTAAACTTTGTCTCATCGTCTATTGGAAGCAACATTGAAGAAACAACAAATCATGTCACATTAAATCTGAAGAAGATTTATAATGAAAATATCAAAAAAAAATGTCCCATTACTAGCCATTATGAGTATATTAACATGAGTTTTTTTTTCCTATGAGCTTAAATTTGGAAAAAAGTAAGCTGGACATTTCGTAAATTTACAATTAGGTTGATTATACAATAATCACCGGAAGCCTGTGTATTTTCATTAATTCTATACGAATTCTTACCAAAGGTTCGTCAGGTTGCCTCCTAAGGCCGACCATCCTCACAGCTTCCGTCCTCTCGTTGGTAGGCATTATTAATAGCGGTGGTTCTGGTTTTGATGGTTGTTCCTTCCGTTTGACAACCGCGTCGTGCGTCTCCAGAAGCGCTTTCAAATGCGAGCTCCTCAGCAATCGCACGAGCTCGCCCGCGTTCTCGTCTCTGGAGGAGCGGAGTGCGTGGCACACTTCGTCGACGATGTCACAAATGGACGAGCATACCGGTTCCACGTGGAGTGGAGGATCCTCCAGACGCTCCTGGACCTGCAACAGTCACGGCATCGATGACTGTTAGAAGAACTGGTTTTCGTACGAGCCTTGTTTCGCCCCACTAACTCGACCGGCCATCTTTTTGATCTCTTAATCGAGTAGATTAGATTTTCTTCCTCTAGTACGATAGTATATATTTTATTTTAATCTTCAATTTGAAAATGATGCGTAATGGGGATTATAAGCACCTGATCATTGATGCTTGAACTGAAATTCTGCGTTACCCAATCATTTATTAGAACTTGAAATTGAAATTTGAAATTTTTCACAAATATTTATGGAGTCTGTCGTCGCGATATTTCTATCTTAATATTTGCATTAGCTGTGTTGTTTTGCAGTTTGCGAGATGAGAACATCATCGACGAAATAAGTCAGTCCCGGGAGTTCATCGAACGTTTTTTCGATCTCCATTCTGGGCTACGTGTTAACGTATGTGGCCAAAACCACAAACGGTGAACGGCTTAGCCATCGCCAGTTGTGAAAGTCGAAACGGGTTTCCGCATTAAATTCACCGTATGAGGTACCTTGGTTGCTTCTCGTATCCCTTGTACAAGCCGAGAGCAGCGACGATTCTTGGATCGCAAATTTCCATTTCATTTTGCAACACGCGACGACGAAGATGTCCCTAATTCGTTCGTTCTGTATTTATGAGAGAAATTACAGGATATATCTAGAGTCTTTGATGATCAAAATTGCAAGAGTTTTTGGCTGATTTATCACCTAGGAGCGTGAAATTATCATTGTGCAACGATGACCCGGTGTCAACGAGGTTTGATTGGATTAGCGTCGACCACGTAAGGCTAGTGTACTCTACATTGAACCAGCCAATGCAACGTTACAACAATGAAAGAGTAATTACGAAAGTAGGTCGTTCTCAATGTTTCAGAGCCACCTTTGAGAATGTTTGATACCTGAACGCCGAGTTGCGAATAATCGTTCACCTTTTAGAATTATTTCTTCATAGAAAGAAGAAAAGTAGAATTTTATTTGCGTTACGTTTGAACTCACTACGAGAATACTGAACGGTAAAAAGTCACAGATAAGATAAAAGGCGAAGAAATAATAATTATTTCTAAAAACTTTCATGAGAAAACAGTTAACTTTTCTTGAGATGAAGGACGAAGGTCATGTCCAAAAAATCAAGCAGTCAAACTTAATTTTCAACTATTCTGTATGAAGTGAAATGTATATTAATCAACGAGATTCAGTTGAAAAATTCTTTTTTTTTTGCTGAATCATTTACTTTAGAAAATTGTTTCGCGAAGCGGTCGAAGTCGCTGTGTGTTCCCCACGGCTAGAGTGATTCATCGTCGAATCATTCGCATCAGTGTACACTGATCGCAGATGCACAACGTCGTTTCCACGATTTCGTTGCAGCATAGACCATACGAATTACTACACGACACAGTTTTTTTTTCGCAAGGAATTGTACATCTTGGAGCATTGAAAGCTGGCAACGATCTTCGATGTTGGTGTTCCTCTGCCAACGCTAAATCAACTTACGAGACTCTGCACAGGCAACACTGAATCAACTTACAAAGCAAAAGACATCAAAGAACACGATTGAAGTCGTGTTTCGCGAAACTTGGCAAAACAGTGCGTGATTTATTGAGAAACGAGTGCGGATGTCGGAATTCGACAGATTGCTTTCATTAACGCGTGCTAGAAAGTTCGACTACCTTATGAATTATCAACTCGAACGTTAACTTCGTATTTGGATAAACGATCTCAATCTTCGGGTGTTCGAGTTCTTGTTTTCTGAAAGGTAATGAAAATTCATCTTCCTACGTTCGAAAATTTATCTTCGGATAAATTGCTTCAAAAATAATTATATTATTTTAGAAATCTATCAAGCAACGAGAAAAGATTAAGAATTTTCGCTTGTAAGTGCGAGAGCAAGATTGAAGTGTAAAAATCGTGAATTGCGACGTGGAATGAAAAACGAAGTGTAATTTGAAGGGAAGATTGGAGGGAAAGAAGTAACAATTAACCACGAGTGAAAATTAAAATTGAAGTTTTTACGTTACGAAGAACAAAGGTATTCCTGCGCATGTCGCAAGACTGTCATTGACGTGGACATGAATTACACCGCATTTATCATGGAAATACGATGGCAGAACAGCTGGCGTTCAACGAACGTTGCAGCCTATAATGAATTCTCCTGTTCTTCCGTGACGTCCCTGAAAAACCTCTCACGAAATGAACACGAGGATTGTTGCGCTCGAAGAACAAACAGCGACTCGCTCATTACATATATCAATAACTAGCGTTTCATCATTGCCATGATTCAAACGGCTGCGTGGCAATTTTATGCCTCTTTTTCTTACCTTCACGTGTCTCTCGATTTGAAATTGTCGATCGAGAAACAAACAAATCTTGCAAGAAACATGTTAAAAGAAAACAGTGAATCTCCTTTTAAAATGGGAATGGGAAATAATGGATCTTCTCTCAAAGCTAATTCTTGTTCTCCGAGGGATCGCATAGTAAACGAAGGATTAAAAGATACTCGAAAATTTCACTTTCAATTTCGCAAGTAGAATGATACTACTGTCGCTTGAATTTTTAAATAAAATTAACAAACGACTGATTAAAATATAGATCGACCACGATATTCTGTTTCCTTTCTCTTTTTTCTTTTTAATTACACGTCAGATAGAATAATAATCTCTCCTTAACGAAATCATCAATCGATCAAAAATTCCACGGTTTACTCCAAAAAATCGCCTCTCTCGAAAAAATCACATGAATGATATACGCACTTGATAAAAGAAGCACGACTAATATATCGAAGTAAACATAGTTCACGTACAGTTTTGTCTCGAGATCTACTCTCAACTTCAAGATCTACGGACCACGGACGCGAAAAGGAGCCAACAACGGGCAACAAATCACGCTTTCTCTCGATCTCACGTGTCGTCACAGCAGCACCAGTCGTCCACTCTCCCAGGCTCTGCCAGCCATCCAGATTTCCACTCCACACTCACTATCAACACCTCGAAATGACGGAAGAAACCTGTCTACAAATTTGTCCATCCACGGATATCCTGACTTACAGTTAAGAGAAACGCCGAGGCAGAGGTCGCCTGTCTGCGTCAGTTAGGCCGTTCTATTCTGGAGAACGAGCTGGCCGCCGTCCTGGTGCTGCAGTTGGCCGTATCGATCGGCCAGGGCCGTGAGGGTGCACTCACGGCGGCGACAACTGACGGGGTAAACGGCCACGAGAGAAGCTGACGAGAAGGGTTTTCCACAAGGAATGAACGCGAGTTGGACACGACAAGCACACACGACGTGTGTTACTTAGGTAAGCGGCGTCAGAAAACTGCCGCGCCTACTGACGTTTCTTTCGTCCCCACCTTCGAGCCAGAGCTCGTTCAGGCGGCCAGCCTGAAACAGGTGGGGGCCCTTCTTCACAGATGTGGTATGCAACACTCCGCTACGTTCGACGCAGGGCCGTCTACGTGCCTGTTTCAAACCCCATTCTACTTGCCTTTCTCGTAAAAATGGCAATCTCGAGGTTTGAAACTATCTTTATCTCTTGTGACTCTGCTGATTGTTCGAAAACCACGACCATATTGTATTTCCTTTTAAACTACTTAATCATATCTTATGGTAATTTCAAAGTCTTCTTCCTCTTTTTTTTTTCTTTTTTTAGAAAATAGATTGAAAATTCGAACTCTTTCCAAAGTTACTTTTAGAATGATGATTGGTAAGGGTTGGAGCGAGACGAGGTTCAGGAGGAATTTTGGAAATTAATAGTGATTAGCTCAAGAAGATTTATTTGAGAGTTTGTTATTTTTTATAAATGCGTCTCCTGTTACTTTCTTACGTTGAAGAAAAATAAAATTGCACAATTATCAATAATTAAGCGAAGCTTATTTATTTCCGACAGGATTAAAATAATGTGTAAAATTAAAAGTACGATTAAAATACAGTTACGATTGACGTGTTGGGAGCAAGTAGACAATGTTATACTTGCTAGTTACACGATAATATTATTATCTAGCTGGTATCGTTGTCGGAAATTCTAACGTTTCTTTCGACACGGGAAAGCGGCGATGTTTAAGGGGTGTGCCAACGTGTAAACGCGAACGTGTCTCGTTGCGAGGAATGTTAAATATCTTAGGTACCTCATCTAGAAGAAGTAGAGAGAGGTGTACTCTCTTACTACGCGAGCATTCCTATTCTCTACGTTATTTCTGCGTGAAAGTATACGCACACACAGAGACTCGTAACTTTCGTTTCATTCTTGTCCTTGGACATACATTTAGTATCGTATTTAGTTAGTCTGCGTTTCAATCGTACGATTCTCCGTGTCGATAGTGGGAATTTATAACTTACGTGTCGTTGATCTCTGGAATTATGCAACTCGGTTGCAGCTAGATCGATGAATATAATAGTCGTGTGGCAAAGAAAAAAAAAAGAAAAAGTCAGTCATCGACACCGATCGGTTTGTTGATCTTGCGACACAGGTAGACCCTTCTCGAGGTACTCAATAATCCGTTATGCGATACAACGGGATCGTATGGCTCTGGTGTTAAAGACAGCTATCGCTAGAGCAACATTAACACGGTGCAATAAATATTTTGGGAAATTCGTGACAATAATACACACGGTGTCTTTGTCAAATGTTCTTCTACTTTTTCAAGGAACGAATTATCGAATTAGGGATGAAATCTAAAATTGTGCAACTTTTTTAAAAGAGAAAAAGACACAGTTGTATTTTTTTGTATAATTAGAATTTACGAGTGAACATTATTATCTTATTTGTACTATATATAATCATAATTCTGAATTCTGAAGAGAAGTCTGTGACAAATGTATTTTCTAATTAAATAATTGAATTATGGAGTATTTCTTTAGCTTGTAAATAACAAGAGAATAAAATCAGAATAATTAATTCAAAACTAGAGCTAAACCATTGCAATTTACTAAAATTTACTCAATTCATCATTTTGTCTAATGAATCTTCTTAAAGCTCCATAATTTTCTCTGATCCTCATAGTAATCTTTATTCTCACAACTTACTACGACTTGCACCAAACGAAATAATTTCTACTTCAAACAATTCTAAAATTTCATCCGATTAATTCCTGTCAATGTCACAACCATTGCTCCAAATTTATTAACTCCATTACGAGTTCCATCAACGTAAAATAATAATTTACACTTCAAGTAATTCCAAAATACGTCATGATACGAACGTCGCAAAATCATTTATTCTTTACGAGAAACTCTTCTCCCAGCAATTGCGAAATAGGTCACGGGAACTCACGTAATCAGCTACGTCCCTGTCACTTACACGTGCGCCAGTGTCACACACGGTTGTGTCCCTTCGCGCCAGCGATTTCAAAGCCAGCTGAAATTACATCGTAAGCGTGCGTGTGTGCACGCGACGCTGCCTCGCGATTTCTGCGATCATAAACGATGACTCGGTCGCCTCGCCATGGTTCGACCCTGGACCAATTGGTCAGGACCTAGCCGGCCGGGGTCGCGGCCAATTACGCCGGATATCAGAGGAGTCGCAGTCGCAACGATTTGTCAATTAACGTGCTCGGATTATTCACGGGGCACGGTTCGCCAGCGTGGATTTCCGGCGCCGCTGGCGCGCGACCGCCTGATTTCACGGTTTGCCTCGCTCTCGATTTCTTCCCTTCGCAGGAAATGCCTTTGTTCTCGAGGAGGACCCTCGCGGTTTCCGCTTTTCGGTGGAACTGTCCACAGGTTTTGCAAGGCACGAACGAACGAGACGCGGGAAAAGGAACGGAAGTGGAGTTTGTTATATATTAGTATAATTCATTGGTTGGATTTTCGAAGCGGAAGAGTCGCGAGAACGTTCTCCTTTGGTATATGAAAATTAGTATGAAATTTGTAAAATTTGGAGATACTGCTAGACCAAGGAAAAATAATTTATACAAAGACTCGTCAACATTTAACATTTTAACATATTTTGTAGTATTTTTTTTTTTTTTTTTGGTAATTTATA
>NIPQ01119715.1:0-13418 GCA_002806875.1 Lepidotrigona ventralis hoosana
TATACATACAGTGGTTCCCAGAAGTTTCCGCCAACGGATAATTTTATTCTGTCATTAATGTGAAAAAAAAAAAAAAATAAATAAACGTCTCTAATGCGCGCTGCATCTTGTTGAACGTGATATAAAAATTTTCGCGGAAGGAATTTCATTAACGCGCATGTGCAATTTAAATGGAAACGGAATTTTACTCTGACCAAAAGCTTTTGTCAGCTGCCGTTGTACATAATATGAAAGTAGTATTTAGATAAAAAATCAAGCAAGTTTCTCATTCAAATGTTCACCTTTCCCATTACCACCTATTTTCAATCATTTTCAATCGATTGAAATCAAACTGGAGAAATTTCAGCAACAGCGGCCACTCTTTCGCCAAACACATACAACGCAATAAAAAAAAAATCGACCGTTTCCGGGATCGTCCACTTTATTACTCTGTAATGGGCGGTCTTTCATACATTCTTGGCGCATCTAACGAACAGAGCGAGCACTTAGTATTATTCTATACGGGACAAACGGGAAGAATTTCTTTTTTTTCTTTAATGCGCCTCGCACAGGCTTGTACTGCGGCAGCCCGTGTGACGAAACGAGATTTTAATTTTGTAACCTCGTAACAGGTCTACTCGAACGACGTGAGCGAAACAACCACGAATTCCCCTTACGTTCAAGAATTATACCGAGCAACGGCCAGTTTTATTTACGCTTCTCCCTTTGATGCACAACTCCGGACGACGTTTCTAATTCGTTTTATTCAGAATCCAGACTGAATTATTTCGTACGTTGCCAGAAAAATTGTCACGGCTTGTTTCTAATTTTTTTTGGCATTTTTTATTCTATTTAGTCGAAAGCATAAAGATGTTAGATTCGTACGATGATGAACTGTACATAAAGCCACGTTTTGCGTTGGTATTACGAACTAATTACTTTCTTTTGAAAATGTCAATTGCAAAGATGTTCAAAGACTTTCGAACATTAAAAGTAAAAATTTTGTAGAAGAAAAAACGTCGTATAACAATAAACTTGAGCTCATTTCAAAGCTTGAAGATTCTACTTTTAAACTGTGCGTCGTTTGTTTTATTTTTATTTTTTAATATTTTTATTTTTGTATTATGTAACAGATGACAAAGTGAAGGCATTTCTCTTCAGCGTGTAAAAATATTGAACAATTTTTTTCGTCACTGAACCTACAATGGATTTGAAGACTAAAGACCCTCTCCTTCACAACGATCCCTGAAAACTTGATCTTTTCTTTTTCACCCATTTTAGAAAATTTTGCACATCGTTGATTTCTTGAATTTTCGTCATCTAACAATAAGAACCAATATTTCTTTTTACAAAATTATAACAGTTTCGATATTTAGTGCTCGAATATTAATGTAGATTTTTTAAAAGCCTCAGTAGTGTAACTTTGGTTACATAAATTTTCCAGGGGATAAATAATTCATGTAATATATAATTTTATATGATTTAGTTTCATATAATATTTTCTTCCATATATCAGAAGTTTAGAGAAATGAATTCAAGAAGCAAAGATTCATTTAATCGATCAAAATTTGGTTCGTATAAACAGAGTTCTATCGTATCGACAATATTGCTTTTTTAATCTCAAGCTTCTCTATTACACTAGTCTTATATTCTATATTATATTCATAGTAAACATTCCATTGCCATATATTGACAATAATCTTAATCGTTAGTTCATACATGTCGCATCGAGATTATTGTTGAATCTTTGAATGTTTATTGCGCACTAGTGTATAAAGAGAGATAACACACCTGATGTATTCCAACATATTGAATAACTCAACAGGAAATATGCGTTCAATATTAAATACATTCTTAATTTTTCATACGTTCCTCCATCTGGTCATTCAACTTTCAAACTTACGGTAATTCCAATAAACATTTAACACGTTCCGTGTCATGTGTACCACCATATTTCTAATAATATTACACACAAGACGATGGTAGACGATGTGATAGCTACTCTAAACAAGAGAACTACTTATCGATTGATGATGTAACGAAAGATGATGTAATGAAAAAGGCAAAAATGGCTTGCCACGGAACGTGATAAATATTAATATAGAACAACTGGATTCTTGTCAGTGTGTTTTTTATTTTACCACAAATCTATTATTTACTTGTAGTGTGGATCCATTTTCTAATAAAAAGGCAAAAATGGCTTGCCACGGAACGTGATAAATATTAATATAGAACAACTGGATTCTTGTCAGTGTGTTTTTTATTTTACCACAAATCTATTATTTACTTGTAGTGTGGATCCATTTTCTAATAAAACAATATTATATTTATTGTATATAATCTGTTAGAATTTTCCAATAAATGTAATCAACAGGTGTGTAACCCAATGCTCATGATCGGTATGCATGCATTCTCTGCACAGCGTAGTTAACGCTCACGTGGCGCTAGTAGATATTTATTGTATATAATCTGTTAGAATTTTCCAATAAATGTAATCAACAGGTGTGTAACCCAATGCTCATGATCGGTATGCATGCATTCTCTGCACAGCGTAGTTAACGCTCACGTGGCGCTAGTAGTCATCTCGGTCTTCGCAGCATTAATTGTCATGTTGGCCAAAGAAGGAAACGATATTTTCGAGTATTTCTACATCATTTTATTATCGCAGCATTAATTGTCATGTTGGCCAAAGAAGGAAACGATATTTTCGAGTATTTCTACATCATTTTATTATTATTAAAAAGAAAGAAAGAAAGAAACAGACAGAAGAGAGAATTCTAATATATATAATGTAATATAACACATTCCATGCCATGTGTACAAATTCAGACCACGTATACCACCATATTTCACGACGTGATAGCTATAATGAAAGATTATGTGATATCAACTTTTAGTCAAAATATCAAATGGCCTGAACGACAAAAAAAGGCAAAAATGGTTTGGCACGGAACATTTTAAAGAGATAATGATTGAAGAAAAGGATTCTGGAGCGTAAAAAAATCCCTTCCACAAATGCAGCAAATTTTTGCGAAACTAATAAATTCAATTCTCCTGTACCTTCCGTGTGAAACGTCTTGTCGAGGAACAGCATTGGCCATCAGACCAATAGTAGACTCGTCACGGTGTATCCGCAACAGGACGTCTCACGAACACAGTCGCCCGTTGTCAGCCTAACCAGCGTCGATATCATGTAAATGACAATTTTCGTGACAATCTTCGGCCCGATCTAGCGGACGATCGCTACGCATTTAGCTACGTTCCTCGTCATTCGACCGGCAGGCGAAGGCGCCATTAAAGAGAAATTACAGAAGCGCAGAGGACTCGATGTCGCGTGTCTGTCCCGATTGGAACGTGGTCCCTATGAAACGTTACGCCACAGTATCGATTGCACCACGGTTTCTGCAGTTTCTCTTGGAGATGAAACAGAGCTGGATCTTCCTGTGGGAGCTGGGCCGCGTCGCGGTTCCACGAAGAATCGAGTTAACCGTGCTGCAGAGACACTGGCATGGAAATTCACGTTGGAACTCGGCTCTTCGGCGTCGGAGGAACGCGCGTGGAAACCCGATGCCGACGAATTTTCGCGTTCTTTGCGGAACCGCGGATTCGCCAGGCATTCCAGTGCTTGGATCCTTGCAATGATACCTAATTTGTATTTATTCTGCGTGCCGATTCGTGACGAATGTTCTCGGTGCTTCGGAATATTCGTGCTGTGCCCTTTGATAGTCGTCGGTTGTGATCTTGTTGTTAATTGACGATCATGTACTTGGCAGATTCTGTCTCTGAATGAACGTGAGAAAAATATGGCAGTTTTTAAGAAAGTAGAATGGGGAAATTTTTCCACTTTTAAAATTGTCCTAACTGCATAATTCCTCTGGGGGAGGGATTTACGTCTCCTTGTGGTATTTCTTCGCGAACGACGTCAATCTGCAAGCATAATTTCATAATTACGCAGATTAAAGAGAACCTTTCCCCCGAGAATTCGTGAAAAGTGGCGAATCATTGCCCGTATACTAATCGTCGTGAAAACTAATATTTAAAGGCAGTTTTAATTCTAGTTTCGACTCGCGGGTTTCACAGCTTTCGTTCGACGTCGAGCTCGCTGGAAAGATAGAGAACATCGAACCTGAAATTACCAAAGTATTTGGACACTCGTAGGGTCGAAGTTTAACGGTTGAACGGTTTATTCTCGCGTGGAAACGAGAGTTTCCTTTCAGTTTCTCCGGTCGAAAAGACTCGTACTCGCGCGGCGGCCAGAATCTTGACAAATCGCTTATTCCTGACGAAAGCACGAATCCTTAAGAGCACCTTTCCACGCTTGCACTTTCGTGAAAAGGAGCTGCATGAATAGAAAACTCCGACTGCAGTCTACATGCACGTCGTAGACATTTGCGTAGCCAAGATACCAGCAGCCGCAGAAAGAATCCCTTTCTTTTTCCCCTCATTTTCTTTAAAAATCGACCTCTCGAACCGCAGATTTCGTTATCCTTTGTTCAATTCACCCTCGCGAGTGTTTTTGGTAGAACTTTTATCAAAGTTATATTTTCAATCGACGCACGAGTGATAAACTCCATTTATCCGTTTTATTTTTCATACGCGCATGTAATTTCAGTATTCTTTCAGAGATGGAGCAGCTTGGTAATATAATTTTGCTTAAAATAACGAGAAACGAAAGGATATTCTAGACACTTTTTAGTATAGTCGAGTTTCATTCCATTCTGCATAAATTTTCTATATAAAACGATTTCATAAAATGTTCAAAATATTTCTCGCAAGGTAATAAACTTTATGTTACGTATGTAAACGTGTCTCGTCAGTTTCTTTAATTTTACACAAATCATGCATACATATTCGCTCTTTCTTCTCAACGTATCAGAAATCTCGACGAATCTGACTATATTAGGTCAGATCAAACCGAGGCAATCACAATCACAATCACACATGTTCTCTAAGTCAATGCCCATCTAAATACTGAAATATCAATTGGCTTGAAATTCTGCAGAACTTCATCCATTTCCTTCTCTGCGCAGAATGGTTCTTTGCAGTAGCCTCTCTCTATCTCTCTCTTTCTGTCGTTCGTTTGCTCCAGTCGGCAAGGAGTTAATACATTTTTAATTGTCCTCAAGTGCGTGTAGCGTGCACGTTCTGCCGGCTTTACGAGCAGTCTCGGCCGCTGGTCTCTCACTCTCTCCCTCGCCCCGTTGCAACGCCAGTTTTCTCTTTGTATACCTGCCGGTTGCACTTGGCCCGTGTATTAAATTCTTGATGTTAATGGACGCACCGTGGCATTTAAATTGCTGCATTCCGGCGAAAGGTTACCGGCACCTAATTAATTCATATCCGAATCCGTCAACGAGATTTGCATATTTAACACCCCCTACACGGCGTTTAAACGTGCGTGGCCCGCCTTGCTTTCACGCTCTTGCTAAATTTTAAACTTGTCCCTGGCGCGCAAGCATCGGCCCGCGCTCACATCTCGACTAATTGGATGACAAAGTATTTCGAAAGTCACTAAAGAAGTTCCGTTCAGATGGAATTCTTGTTTTCGATGCCCGATTATTTCAACTCTCGGATCAGTCGGTCT
This sequence comes from Lepidotrigona ventralis hoosana, assembly GCA_002806875.1. Taxonomy (NCBI): domain Eukaryota; kingdom Metazoa; phylum Arthropoda; class Insecta; order Hymenoptera; family Apidae; genus Lepidotrigona; species Lepidotrigona ventralis. The sequence goes on from NIPQ01119715.1 coordinate 5,564, forward strand.
TGCATGCACTTGCATGATCTCATGTTTAATATCTTTTTTAAGATGCCTTTTTAATATCGTTATTTCAGCAAATTGTGTAGCAGTAGCTCGAATGCTACGGTCTACTTGCAAGAGTTTGCAAACAGATTTGTTTTAATCTCGTATTGTAAAAGCAGATTGATATTCTGATGGGTGAAATTTCATTTTTTCCTTTCTTCTTTATTTAGAACTGAGTGAAGTCAAACGAGCGCAATTTTTATTACGATTTTGTTCAATATTAGATGAAAACTTGATTGCTCGATTCGTAGCGATATTGTTACAGAACGTTGATTTTTAACGATTAATTAACGTCAGTGTTATGTAAGTATGGAAGGTAGAAGAAATCAGTGAAATGAACTGTTACATTATTTTATAGAATTAAGTAACATTCTTGAAAATATCGTGCTCGAAATTTGAAGTGAAAAGTGAAAGGAAATATTGCATATTGTTCTAAATTAATAATTTCACTTTCACAAGCTTAGAAGATTCTCCAATCAGTTCTCCTTGTTTATTGATACAAAACAGATTGTTAGAAGTTGCTAAAAAGAAACACATATTAATTTCTATTAAATCACTAAAAAAAAATCCACTCGCAGAAACGTGAGTTCAAATTATAGTTATTCGAAACTTTTGACAAGCAAAAGAATTTTACCATACGGTCTCTCGGCGAGCGATTGCATTTCGAAAATACTCGCTTCTAGATCCGCATATAGATCATGTACGATCCAAGCTGTGCACGCAAATACACAGATGTATAGAGCGAGGAATGTAGTATGGGTTGCGATAAGAATTATAACAAAATAAGTAACTAATACATTGTTTTCGAGATAGCGAAAATATGTTGAAATTTCTTTCTGAAGCCACGATGTCAAAAAATTCGACGACGTTGGGATTAGAATTTGCTAAAAAAAAAAAAAAAAAAAAAAAAAAAAAAAAAAAAAANTAAATTACTAAACAAAAAATCCACTCGCAGAAGCATAAGTTACTGTAAGTTCAGAAACTTGAAATTATAGTTATTCGAACTTTTGACAAGCAAAAGAATTTTACCACACCGTCTCTCGGCGAGCGATTGCATTTCGAAAATACTCGCTTCTAGGTCCGCGTATAGATCATGTACGATCCAAGCTGTGCACGCAAATACACGGATGTATAGAGCGCGGAATGTAGCGAGGGTTGCGGAGTTACCGTGGTTCACATTGCCCGTTTAGCCGATCGATGCGTCATACATATGCAGCGTGTCTGCGCAAAGAGCGTGGCTCGTGTTTAAAAAAATCCGTAATTGACCGAATTCCTATTGCTATCTGGAGGATCGTTTGGAATCGTCGTCCCGCCATTGTAAATAAGCGTCGAATTCACGGTTTTAAAGCGGAAGAATGCACGTCGTCGTCATCCGCGCACCGCTCTGTCTGCTTTAATCCCCGTTGCTTTATGAAATTCTTGTTTAATTTTGTTCAATTGATATTTGCGCAGGTGGACGAGTTGCCAGATACTTTTCGAATGTTGATTCACTGACACACAGTGCAAACCGTCGAAATTTCGGAAGAATTAAAACACGATAGTCGCGAGGCGACTATCCAGCTCGCTCGCTGACTATATTTAATTGAATGAAAAGCGTCGTTGGTAATTATACAAAAAATTTGACGAATTCTTTAGGACGAGATAGCCAGCCGAATTTCGAGATTATTTCAGTGTTGAAGACTGCGAATCATTTCGCGATTAGAATTCTCTTTAAATTAAGCTGTCCATTTCTAAATGTTTATACGTTGTTGCATATTTAGAATGCATTTAGAACGTACGTAAGTTGAACGTGGAATTTAACAAGATGTTTAGACTCTTACTGGAAAGTATAAAATATAAAAAATAATCCGACAAATTCTAACGATGATAAGTCAAGCTTGGAACTACAATTCTTACGCTGTATTTATATATTTATACAAATAGAATCATATATATCGAAAGGTACTAGATTCATTTTTTTTTTTCTGAAAAAGTAGGAATTTATACATTTACGTGTTATGGATATATAATTTCATATTATGACTGAACAACATTAACATTAATTCATTATATTTGATTGGCCAAAAAGTAATTCCGTTTTTTTTTTTTTTTGTAATTGATGGACATGTATGTATATCTTAAAACAAACTTCACTTTAAACCGCAAATTCATTCTAGTCGATTGTTCGAGCTCAAAGTGAAACACATTTTCGTCATATCTTTTCTGGATAGGAATAAAACCAATCTGTACTCATAAAAAATTATCTAATGAAGAATCCTTCAAGCTGTGGCAATATCTCAGAATTGATTTGCTATAAATGTCATTACTGATGAGGATATTCGATTCTATTCCCTGTCGAAACTCTTCTTTTTTTTTTGGAAGACAACCTGAGAATAAGAATTTTCTAATAAAGCTTTCGTCTTTCATGAAAGAAACGCAGTTACTTTTTGAGCAATCTGACGATGGCTCTCGATCAATCTCGCGGCTGCGCGAGACTAAATGAGCTACTTATCAAACCAAAGAGTTTTCACTCTGATTAGCGAGACTTTGTACTCAGCTGCTTTGATCGTACGACTTCCCTCCCGAAGAGTCAAAGCCTCTGCAGAAGTCCCACATCGTCGACTACTGAGATGACAGTTTCTGACTAACGAGTTACAGGATCCTTGAAAGGTAGTTGCGCTTTGCGCGGAATTTTCGAATTCCTATGAATTTCTTGGGAGTCGTCGGCCACACGACCGCGCTTAATTATCCTATAATTGCCAGAGTAATCTTGGCGATCGGCAACGTTGCTGGTTCATTTGCCCGCTCTCTCTCTCTCTCGAGAGAGAGAGAGAGAGCCGAGAGAAACCCTCGCTCTTCGTCCGCGTTATATATTTTCCACGCGGCAGAATTATCGCTAATTCACGGATAGGCGGCGTGCGTGTACCAAAGGCGAGAATTGTTAATTCAGCGCGAATTAGAGTGAACGCGAGAACGAACGCGTTGCGGGCTGTCAGTCAAATCCGCTTAATCATTAATCGAATTTCTCGTGTCGAATGAAATGCCGATACAGGTGGGCTTGATGTTGTTCTTGTGTTATTTAGAGATTTATCGCCGCGACAATTAGAGGCAGAGCGGATGAATTACGTTTGAATCGATCAAACCTCTCGGATGCCCGATCAATCCAAATTTTGTAAATGTCAGATCTTTATCAACATCGTACCCCCGTTGCTGTTAATTATTACCGCTTATCAATCGTCCGGAGACTTTTCTCCACTAAATGTCAAATTATTAACCCTCCAAGTGGATTAACCGATCAATTTTTGATAGACAGAGGAACAACTTTCTATTAGAGATTCGAGAAATGGTAACAGTGATTGACAGAAATTTTGAGAGAACATACTGAAAAATCAATCAATTTAGAAATATTTATTCCTACTATGTAGATAATATGCATATAAAATTACCCTTACAATATCAACGTGATATCTTTCTGTAATCATATTGTAGCATAATAGTATTGTCACAAGTATATGAATAATATTGTTTATATACAATGTCATATAGTAATTTTATAATGTTTAATAAAACTGTAATAATATTATTCGTAATGGTATAGTATCGGATTAACCGATCAATTTTTGATAGACAGGGGAACAACTTTCTATTAGAGATTCGAGAAATGGTAACAGTGATTGACAGAAATTTTGAGAGAACATACTGAAAAATCAATCAATTTAGAAATATTTATTCCTACTATGTAGATAATATGTATATAAAATTACCCTTACAATATCAACGTGATATCTTTCTGTAATCATATTGTAGCATAATAGTATTGTCACAAGTATATGAATAATATTGTTTATATACAATGTCATATAGTAATTTTATAATGTTTAATAAAACTGTAATAATATTATTCGTAATGGTATAGTATCGGATTAACCGATCAATTTTTGATAGACAGGGGAACAACTTTCTATTAGAGATTCGAGAAATGGTAACAGTGATTGACAGAAATTTTGAGAGAACATACTGAAAAATCAATCAATTTAGAAATATTTATTCCTACTATGTAGATAATATGTATATAAAATTACCCTTGCAATATCAACGTGATATCTTTCTGTAATCATATTGTAGCATAATAGTATTGTCACAAGTATATGAGTAATATTGTTTATATACTGTGATACAGTAATTTTATAATATTTAATAAAACTGTAATAATATTATTCGTAATGGTATAATACAGTTTCCATACAGGATTATAACAATTTTATGAAGCATTCGAAACATTCGAACGACGCGTGAAGAAGACTAAAAGAAAAAGGAGAACGCACGTTCGTACAGAGAATTATCAAACGGATACCTTAGGTACACGTGGACGATTATTGAGCACGCATCGAGGCCCTCGCATAATCGTTAGCCGTAGCAGGTATTTTCCATTGCGCAAAGACCATTGCTGTCAGAAGACCATTCGGCTGTCTTTCACGGCTCTCTTTGTGGCGCTTTTGTCGGTGGAACAGCTTGCGAGGAAATTGGAATGCCGTCACTGATACACGCTGCCGGGATTTCCCACTTCGTTGTATCGAAGAAACTTTCATACCTGCGCAGTCTCTCGCCTAGCTTCCCCTCGCTCTCTCCCCTATCGACGATTCGTGTTCACGTTCAATCTAATTACCAGGGATTTAGAGAAACGCGCGGGATACGCTTTGCGGGCGAACGCGTATTCAAGTCGACTCGGTGGCAATTCATTAGGATAGTGAATCGAAATTACGGCCGGCCAGGGGAAATATCGTGCCCTGTCGAAGAAGCGTCAAACGTCGGAGAAAGTTTCGCTGGAGGAAACGAGAGCATCATTGGCCGTATTTGCGTGTATTTGCGTGGACGTTTCGAACGAGACTTGGAGAGGAGAACGTTTTAGTAACGTCGGTGGGTTGAGAATAAAATTTATCACGAGACAATAAAAAAAATATGTTGAAGCGATTGACGAACAAATCAATCACGTATGTGACACGATTTGCCAGAAATAAGTATATTTTCGAGTCTCCTATTACTTAAATATTTATAAAAAATTTGAAAATTCGCAAATATTAATGAACTTAAAAAATGTGGAGAAGTGAGAAGAAGACGAAGAAATCATTAAAAATCTATATAAATCTTTGTCTTAAAGCATGGCTGTTGTTTATTAAGAAGATCATACTAAGTATTAACCCTTTCGGTACGAGCGCCGGATATATCCGGCATCCATCTGGTGACCTGTGTGTACTTATATAATTCTAGTGTTATTTGTATAATTAACAGAATTTAATATAAATGTCTTTTAATATTAAAACTAACGACATTTGTTAGAAGAAACATTGTTTTATTAAGCACAGTTCTTATTTAACGCTAAGGAAAATCTTTAGAGATTTCAGATCAGAGCGCTCGTACCAAAAGGGTTAAACAATTATGAAACTGAACATTTATTTCGTTTCGATCCATTTCTCACGAAATGTGCCATATTTCTATCTTCTTTTTTCTTTATATAATAACACGAAATGTATAGCAAAAAGTTTAATTTCTGTTACGTGTCGATAGAAACACTATGGAAGAAGAATGCGTGTAAGAAAGAAGCCGCTCGTTCGTTTCGTAAAAAGAAATCTAATAATTCTTGGAGTCTGTTATCTTTTTGTTTTGGAACGTAGCGTTGGAAAGCAGAGTTGGGAAGGATTTTTGGCGAAAATGAAGAGTTATTGAATTGCGATGAGAAAATGTTTGTGACGAGGAGTGGTTTCTTTCAAGTTTAAGGGTGGTTGTGAAGTAGAGTTGTCGAAGATTTTCAAAATCCTTTGAAACTTAGTATTCTTTTTAATAGAAAAATTCCGTATATAGTTCGTGTATTTATTTCATTCATTACAGGATAATAATCAGGAACAATTCAGAGACAATTGTGGTACTTATAAAGGAAAAGGCTACTTTATCGAATCTTTTTAATAATATTATTTTATTTATATTATTATATTATTAAAAATTAAAAATTTAACTATATTATTTTAATAATATTATTTTATTAGTCGGGAGACTCGCGACGTGGTTGAATCGATACGACAAAAAAATATCCTATATCGCTGATGAAAATTATTATTTAATGTCAATAATCTTCATCATAGAGTAATGTAATTAGATACAACTTCTCTGTAATATTATCTCTCGTCGTGAAACGCGATGAATATTTGATTTAGCAATGAAATTCAGATGTGTCGGGGGGAGGGGGGGCGAATTAAAAACACGCGTCGAAGTGGGCATTATTGCATTTCATCAGGAAAATTAAACTATAGCTAACTGTTTTCAAAATTTTGTTACGAACGTATTTGATTAAAACTTGTGTTTACAATTAGCGAATGTGCCGTGACTTACAGATGGAAATTTGCGTTATGTGGTATATGTGTTCATGCGAGATATATTCCACGTAATCAAGCTAATGGTTAACGATGCATCGTTGTGTTCGATGTATCATGTTACTGCCAATGACGTAAACGAGGTGTCGCGTTACACCGGGTGGCGGAGGTGGCAATTTTTAAACAATTTATCCAATCGGTTAGGAAACTTGGCTAGAGTGGTTGTTTCGTTGATCGTAGTTGGAATGTAATTGAAAGGTGTTATTATTTCATGGTATCTTGATATTTCGGGGATATTGCGGATCAATTCGTACACACGCGTGTCAATTCGACAATTTTCGAATAATTGCGACGGAGCATTAAGTTTTCGAAATAAAACAGTGTTTATTGAAGCATTAATACATAATTTACTTCTACAAATTTGTGCAAATTTCTTGCAGATTATACAGACATTTATGCATTTGTCATGCTCGTAAGAACATCGAACTAGAATTGAATAAGTATAAAAAGGATATACATTTAGGCTTCATTTTCTCAATCACGTTCGATGAGAATCACAGAATTATTCGGCACAATTTCAAATTCAAAAGTCAACCATCACAGTTGTATGATTTTACCAAAGTACATTTAGAAACGATCGTCCGAATTTCTTGTTCTTATCGCGGGGATGATTGCATCTGCTCGCGAAATATTCGAGATATTTCGTTATATTAATGGGTGAGGTGACGAGAGGGGGGGGGGCGGGAGGAGAATTCGGGTCACCGTGAATTTATTTTCAAAACATTTATTCATCCTATCGTTAGTGAACCGGGGATATCTGCCGCGGCGGTTTACGTCGTCCTGGTTCGTGTATATTTACATAATTCATCGTCGAATTGCTCGACATGAAACGAAAATGGATACAATCCGAGAAGCTTTAACAGATCGTGTATCGAAGATAGCCATGAATTATTCATTAGTCGCCTCTCGCTTCCCACTCTGCCTGCCAGTTGGCGAAATGCGCGTGATAATGTGGAGAATAATTAGCCGGAGACCACGCGGACGGCCGATTTTACAGAGCGGCAGAGAAAGAACCGGCAGGCATCCGGTTGCTTCTCTTCCCCCTTCTAGCCTTTAACATATTCCGCCGATCCGTTTTCCAGTGGAACACGAACGAGATACCGTCGTTGGGCACGGAAACTCGAAAATGATGACGATCAATTGGAGCTTGCACGCGAAGTGCTCGTACGCGGAAAATCAGTCGCCTCGTGAAATCAGCCGGCTGCCCGGTTTCACGAAGAGACCCGAGTTACAACGAGAGAGCGATAAAGTTTCCCTACTTTCTAAAAGTTTCCCCGAAAACTGCGATAGTGACTCAAGTACAAGAGCGTGATGAAAGATAAAAAGGCAATCAGCATTTCACCTTTGAATTTGCTCTTCACTCTGCTCCACCTACAGTTATAATTCCCTACTATTGCTTTCATACTTTTTTTTTT
>NIPQ01119720.1:0-13038 GCA_002806875.1 Lepidotrigona ventralis hoosana
TGGATATCCAATAACGAACAGAAACCGTATAGAAGTATAACTACTGAATATGTGTATTTAATTATAATCAGATTGGGATAAAATTTGCAATTGGACAGAATACACCAAATATATGAAAATATATAAATCGAAATGACTGTTATAATATTTATTGTGTATTAATTTTGAATCCAATTTTTTCGAACTGTGATCACGAAAATTGTGAAACTCCACGAGAATCCACAGTCGACCGACGATGCAGAGACCATCGGCAATTTCTGTGGAATTAAATTCTATGTAATCTTTCTTCAGTTTCTATACAATTAATCTCTATTCAAATTCTGTCATAATTAATTTCAAGCCTAAAACGAGAACGCTTGTAAATCATTTTACCGTCGACGCACAAAAAGTGTGTCGACTTGCTATCAGCGTTGTCAGACCCTGTTAGTTTTGAAGCGAGACAACCGAGTAGAACCAAGATTTCATTTCCTTTCACACAAAACATCAACGATTCCCGACATATTTCGGTAAATATGCGGCTTCAGGTTTTCTTCCCCACTAGTAGTGCCACCTGCAGTGCATTGACAACTCCGTTCAGCTGGAATTCACGGGGCATTGCAATCTTACCGGCTGTAAATAATCCTCGAGTTGGCAATACCATTTGATCCACTAAATTCCCGTGGGCTAAATAGGGGGTGACTATGCCGGCTGTGTTAGGCGAAACGAGAAATGCGCGCCCTCGGTGGACAATGGTTTTTCACACACAATCGCGGTAATGAAATTGAACCAAACCTTGCGTTTCGGCTCGTGAGTTTTGTGATATTGGCTCTACATCGTAACCGCACCTCGTTCTGAGGTGGACAGCGATTCGGAGTATACGCGAATGGAGGTAAGAGAAATTGGTTCGAGGAATTTAAAGTTGTTCAAACACTCCGTACTGTAGACCGATGCGCGGAAAATTACATCTTATTCCTTTGACATATGAGCGGCGCGAATCTCGATAACAACAATGAATTTTTGTAACACGAATTATACACGTGGCGCGGAACGCGCGAGAGAACTTACAGAGATAGGATTCGAAGTTTGGGGAATTTTCTTCGCATCCGCCATGTTTTCCAAATATTGACACAACAGATTCGATCGTTGCAACGCAATTTCTTGGTTAGCAGAAAATCACGACAGTGTAAGAGAAGACCACCCTCGAGAAATATTTTAATGAAAAAGTTTTTTCTGATTTATGAGATTCTACAACAACGGCATTGCTAAAATGAAGGGAAGAAATCGTAAAATGTTTCGAGGGGGTAAACTGCTTTCACTTTTTCGTAGTACTTGAAGGGACATCTCATACTTTTTACGTAAAAAGCGGAACAAACTTATGGAATGACGTGATGTTAAACACAAACTGTTCGACTATGAAGTCGAGAAGTCTCGAATAGCTATTTCATCTATGAATTCAACGAGTCGCGCCCTACTCGAACGCGACCGGTTCAAAGGAATATATTGCTGCACGTTTCTGCTAGTTTTTTCTGATAACCGCTCGTTTGAATAAGCGGCCGTGGTTATTGTATCGTCGTAATTACGTGAACACATGTTCTCATTGTGTTATCAACTTGTTTTGCAACATTCGACCTATATCATTAAGAAAACGGCTGATCGAGTAGAATTTCGCACAATTGTTTATAAAAGAGTACTTTTTTCTTTTTTCCTTTTTGTCACTTAACCACTTCAGGAGTTTTTTTTGTTTCATTTTGAGATAGTGTACTCATACATACTTATGTGCGTTTAATTATTTCTAGACGATTGCAAGTATACTCAACAACACAGTATTTGCACTTGTTAAGTCGGATTATAACAAAATTTCTTATGTTTTTTTAACTCTGTTGGTATTTACGGAATTTACAGAGCTTGATTTTATTTCTTTTTAAATAATTCCGTAAAGATGAATTCAAAATGCAGGGAAAAGAACTTGAATTGTCATCGATTCATAAAAAAAAAAATAATAAGAAACTAGGAAAATAAAAAGTGAAGAAATAAAAAGTCAAATATTTGCAAAATTGAAATGATTAGAGAAAAAATTTAATTTTTGTTTTTGCATCTGCGTTAGATTTGTCCAATCAATTCTCGTTATTTTCAAGCACATATTCTCTGCTTTCGTTTCATTGCCTCAAGATATTCTAATATACATGCCAAAATTACAAATATACATTATTCTCTTGCAATAAATTTTATCTAAATAAATAGCAAACCCGAATTCTTTCAACATGACGAGTATACTCGAAGGAGTTAATCGAACCTTCACGACAAATATTTTTCATCAGAGTTACCCTTTCTTCGTTCTTTACCCTTCGAGGAAGGACAAACTCTAGGAACAAAAGTCGAAGTCGTTCTCCTTCCCGATGAAAAAAATGATTTTCCCGGCACTGTGAGTTTGCAAAACGAGAGCCTCAGAAGGGTGAAGAATGTTTCATAAGGACGAAAAAGATGCAAGGAATTCTATATCTCGCTTTGCTCTCAATCTTTTACAGTATCCATCACCAGAGGAATTAGGAGCTGGTGGAAAGCCTTTCCTTTGTCTGTATCATTCCATCATGTAGACAATTTGTCAAAGGTATTTCATCAATTGTTACCAAATTCTATGGAAACGCGAGCCACGTTTCCCTCTTTGATCGATGTACAAAAATGCCCTTTAAATTTCCAACAACTCGTCCCGGCATACAGGTTTCGATTCAATGACCAAAGCACGAAAAATAAATTTCTTCTACTAAACGATATGTACGGGTCGTTAATTTCAAAGTCGAAGACGTGTGAATTACCTCGGCTGATATTCAAGAAAAAGCGACTACATAGGATTTAAATCGGTTTCAAGGATTGCGAAGAAAATGGGAAGTACATTGAATACTTTGGAAAATAAGAAGTTGAAATTTAACAATTTCACACATATATGTATGTAAGCACTAATTTCGGTGATCCAATGTAAATAGATAAACTATTTTTTAACACTAGAGCAACTGTAGCAAAATATTCCACGCATAAAACACTAGAAATTAAATGACGATTAAAATAGGACGGTTTATGTTATACACGTGCTTCTGCCCATACAGAAATGAATATTAAATTTGGGAAGAACAGACGTAACCTTTAAGTAGTTCAGACGAAAGTCTGAAGTCAGTCTTAAGCAACAGTGTTCGATTGCAGTTTTAATAAACAGAATTACAGTAGTTGAATTGATATAATGTTATAACAAATTGGACGATTATTTGTAAGACATGTACGAATGACAGTCAATGACTGTCACCTCCAATGTCTCGCCTGAAAAGTGTTAAATTAAGATCGGATTATTGTTTCAGAAAATCGAGGATTCACATTTAATGTTTATCGTTTTCTCGATTTTAATACTCCGGTTGTGTATTCCTTGAACGAAAGAGGTTCAAGCTGTGCATGCACACGCACAGCTACTTGACATGATTAAAAAATTGCTTATTCGAATAAAAATCGTTCAAGTGACGAAAAGTCGTTCAATAATGCTTCATTCATTTCCGCAAAGAAATTGCATTTGTATTATGTTTGCAATAAAACTTCACTTTGGTACACTGTGCGACAATTATCTTCGTTGTTTTCGAAGATGAGGAAAAATATATTTTTCATAAAAATATTCAGTATCCATATTCGCAGTTCTTTTATATATGGAGGCAAATTTTTCTACACTGCACAATGTTCACAAAATTACAAAGTTACAAAAACTAAACACGGCCATTATTTGAAGAGAGCACTTGCTAAGATCTCTAATTGTTGGTATGACATATCGTACTTCGTTCGTGATAATTTCGATTGTGAATAACTGTAGATACATTGTATTTCATTCTTTACATCTAGAAATATTAATTATTCTTCATAACTATAGATATATTCTGTTATTCATAACCGCATGAGTATATATTCTGTTATTGATAACAATTATTCATAACCGGTATACTACGCATGAGTATACTGTTCCATATTGCACTATACAATATATGTATTATAATACAATAATAAGCACTATGTAATATAATACTATGCTATAATATATATAGCATATTGCATTACAATATGACCATATATAAAACTACACTATACTATACCATACCATACTATACGATATCATAAGAAACCTAATCTAAACTCAACCAAACCATACCATACCATAAAATATTATACCATACCACATCATGCAATACCATACGATTACATATCGTACCATACCGTACAATAATGTACCATAACGTACTATATGGTACAGTAACTAAAAATATGGTATTACAGAGTGCCATACCGTGACAAACCGAAACACGCCGTAATTTACAATAACGTCCCATACAGTACCACTCCGTATCACAATCTACCATACAAAACAATACCGTATCACACCGTACCATAACGCACGATAACGTACCCAACTGTACAATACCGTACAATACAATAACTACTTACGTACTTTACGATACAGTAGCATACCATACCGTCACATGACTTACTATACGATAGAGTACCGTACTTAATCGCAACATACCGTACGCTACTGTAGCATACCGTACCGTTTTTGTTTTTTTTTTTTACGTGGAGGAAATCTTCCAAAGACTCCCCTGAGGGAGGGAAGCCAGGTAATGTCGGATTTTTACCGAATAAAACCTCCACGATTGCCATTGACCTACCTTTTGGGAAGCTCCAGGACCATTTATTCGCAGCGGTGCTTCCCAGGCAATCGCCTGGTGCGGTTTCTTCTAGGCCTGAAGGGGGGAGGTGTTTTCCCCCTTGTCATCATTTCGTCTCTTCTTTCTTCTCGTGACACCAGGTGGCCATTCCCCCAGGGGAAATTTCCCCAGCCGGTCATTCACAGGGCGATGTTAGTGGAATGGGTGCTCACCCGCTCTCTCGTCGACCCCGGGTTCCTCTTCTTTCCTCTTTCCAGCTGAACCGAGCTAGGGGACGGGTAGGCTACTCTCCTACCCCCTCCTTCCCGTTCTTGTGATAGCGGCAGTCGCATTACCCCCGCGGATAGGGGGTTACCTGTGGATGTCGACATTGCAGAGCCGCGACGTCCTTAGCAGGGGCGAATTCCACCTCGGATGCGGCGACCGGATCTTGCCCTCGTTCGCTGTCTTCTCGTAGGCGTCGGGTCGTATCTTTTCCGCGACTTCTCTGCTTCTTCCTTGGCAGTCATCATCTTTTCTTAGAAGAGGGTGACCGCCATTCGCTTCCTGTCGTCTGCCAGGAGCACCTTCACCACAGCTGCCGACAGGTCCTATGCTGACCTTGAGGGCGCGTTTCTGCGCCTCGAAGGCCTCGCATACCTTGAGCGTATGCAGTGTCCAGATCCGCGTCGCGGATTTCTTCTCTGAAATTCTCTTCAGATTGAATCCGAAGCATTCACGAGCTCCTGGATGATACTGAACGTTATCCATCCCGCTCCTTGTTCCATCCAATCCGTCCAATTAGATCGAACGGCTCCAAAGACTCTTCTGCTGCCATCTCCGCAATCTACCAGCTCCGTCCTTCACTCCTGGAAGGCACGCTGTTGGACCAGCAGGCTCGCCGTCGTGAGCATCCTCTTCTTGGTCCTAGCGTCGCAATCGCGCAATTCCCGCGTGCGTTGGAACACCTGAGCCCCCACCTTCGCCTGCAGGTCGAAAGGGATCCATCCTGCTAGGGTTAGCTCTGCCTCCTCGGAGATCGTGCAATACCCTCGTACAATCTGGATCCCCATTCGTCATTGGAGTCGCCGCAGCATCCTGGCACTGGCTTAACGGTTAGATCCCGCGACCAGATGGGTGCACCGTACAGGGTCATCGACTTCATCACCGAGGTGCAAAGCTCACGAAGCCTGTCCTCTGGGCCGCCTATGTTGGGGAGAATTCGACACCGCATAGTGGCCACACCTTCCCTGTGTAGCAGGGTGGTGAAGTGCTACTCGAAGGTCATTCGCTCCGAGGTACGTCAATTTACGCCCATGATGCGGTCGTCACCGATTCTTATCCACGATTGCGGCGGACGTCTATTCCGCGGCATACCGTGAAACCGGATGGCCTCCGTCTTGGTTGTCGCCAACTCCATCCGAGCTGCCGGATCGTAACCGCGGCCACGCCCACCTCTGCCAACATGATGGTCCGCGTCCAGTCGTGACCACCGACGATCAGCAGAGTGTCATCAGCGTAGCAGGTGGCATGCATGCATGTGGGTGATGTCGACCTTAAAACCGCGTCGTAGCCGATGTTCCACAACAAGGGTCTTAACACCCTTGGGGAACACCACGATCGATTCCCACTTGTGATCGCGCCACTATCCGGAGTGTACTTCATGGCTTTCCAAGCAAGATAGTATCCGAATATCTTCTGGAGGCAAGAGAGTAGCGATGTCGGGCAAGGCCATCTCGACCTCGAGATCCTCGACCGGGGCAGGGAGTCTAACGCGATGTCGATCGACTCCGCCCTGGTTCACCGCTGACCCTGCCTGACCTATGACGCGCTCGATGGCGTCGATGGTCGATTTTCCACTTCGAAATCCAAATTGATTGGTATGAAGGTTCGGGACCGTGCTGTTTGAGAGGCGGTTCATAACCATTCTTTCGAACAACTTCCTCACTCGCTTAGCAGACAGATGAGCCTGTAAGATGGTGAGTCCTGTGACTTCCCTGGTTTGGGGAGGAACACTAGCCTTTCTGTCTTTCAACTTGTCGGCACTCTTCCATTGTTGAGGCAACTATCGAACAGGTGTTTTATTCTCCCATGCAAGGCTCGCAGCGCTAACGCTAGCATTCTGTCCGGTACTGGGGCGGTATTCTTAGTTGCCGTCTTCCTTGATGCTGCTACTAACTCCTCTTCCGTGATGAGCGGTGACGGTGGCGTCTGCTGCTGCAATTCTTCGCGGGGCACCTCATCCCTCTTCCAGATCCCTCGGAAAAAGATTGTCGAAGGGTCTTCCCCAGGGGTCGCGGACTGTCTTGCCGATAAGCTCGTCCCAGGCACGAGCTTTGACAGACTGTCTCATTCATTGAAGGCTGTCCACCTTGGCCCTGTACCTTAAGTAGAGCACCTCTTCCCTCGCCGCGTCTCGACGCTTCTTTCTGCGCGCTCGTTGGAAAGCTCGACGGACGACCGCACAGCTGCGCCTCTTCTTCTCGATCTCTGGCGTCTACCAGTAGACCGAGTCGCGGTACACTCGCCTGACGCTGGCATGAGAGCGTCGCAGATTTCTGCGAGTTTGCGCTGCAACCAGTCGGCATTCTCGTCGACGTTGCGGGCGGGGTCGGTGGTCGATTCTCATGTGGCGCCGTGGGCCGCGGCTATCAACTTGTCTTCGTCGAGCCTCCTGACCGCCCATTTCCCAGGCGGCGGATCTTCCTGACGATGACCGTTGATTCCTCTTTTTCCTATTCTGGCGGGGTGGAAGTCAATGGCGATGTAGAGATGGTCGCTCAGCGATTCCAGCTAGATCGCCACTCTCCACTGCGCATACTTGCGCGCTGGGGATGCCTACGATAGATCAACTATCGATGCACTCTGCCAGCGAACGCAGGTGCTCGTTCTTCCAGAGTTCAGTAGGCGAAGTTCCAACACGGTTCCCCAATTCGCTACCGACTCTTCACGTCGATCGGTCCGGGGGAACCCCAAAGCGTGGACTTCACATTAAAGTCCTCCATGACCAATACCTGCTGCGACGGTCTCCGCGCAGACCGTCCAACAGCCACTGGAGCAAAACCAGTGACTCGTTCGGAGGGGCGTATACCTCAGCGACGGTCATACCGCTCCATGATTCCAAAATATATCCGCATCTCCGTTCAACCTCCCGGAAGTGGGTGGAGGAGATGGACTCATCAGGAGAGATCATGGACCCCGTCCTGAGCAGTGCCACGGACTTCAACGGATACCTGACCCAGCCGGAGTTGTCGGGGACTTTGTGTGAATCTGCTATCGCAAACAAGCCCGCTCTTCGCTCGGCCATGGTCTGCAGGAGCAAGTTCTGTGTCCTGGCCGAACGAAAATTTACGTTGGTTTGGAGGATGTGGCCATCAATCCGCAATCTCCAAGGCCTCGTTCCTCTTCCTCCAAGATGGAACGTTCCTTTTCCGTCCTGTTCTACTTTCTTGAGCCGTCACTCTTCCATTTTTTCTTGCGCTAACAGTGTCTGGGACGCTTCCGGTTCTTTGTTGCGTCTCTCGCTGCCAATACGCGCGCTTCTCTTCGATCTGACAGGTGGTTTGCAGGTGTTACTGCCGAGGCGACGATTTGCCCGTCTACCCAGTTCTGTGCAGAACGGGCACCTGACACGGGCGCTGTCGCGCGCGTAGTGCCACGTATCTGTAGCACCTACCGCTGCAGTCCGTTTCGGACGGGCAGCGTTTTGTCATGTGTCCAGCCTTCATGCAACGAAAGCATTGGGGGGGGGGGGGGGCCCCGCCCCNGCTCTGATCTCCGCTCTGGCTTGCTCTGTGCGGTCCGCAGTGTTTGCCGGTTTCCTCGTGCGGATCTCATCCCGCGCTGCGAAATTTCTCGCCAGAGATCTCACCATCTCTTGGAGCGCGGATAACGCGCTCGTTGGCAGGGTAGGTGTGATGTCCTAGTATCGGTGGCTCGTTCAGTTGTCTTCGGTGAGTGGCCTGGACGCAGCCTTCTGTCCTCCTGGTTGCTGCCGGCAGGTTTCCTCTTCGCCTTGGCGGGAGTCCTCTCCTTCGTCGTGAAGGCGGCTGTTTCGAGTTCCGCAGTTACTGATTTTGTATTCTATACTCTCCAGCTCGTTATTTAGAACTTCCTTATTGGACTTGGAGCGGTTCCTCTTCGCCAGTTCAGTAAGACTGGCGCGATATTTTCCGACCGCTCTCCTCAGATACATTTGGTACCCTTAGGTCGCCCGTAGTCGCAGCAATCTTCTCCATCGTCCTCATATAATCGATGACGGTAGCAGTCAAGTTGGTCGACAGGAGATTCTTCATCTCCGTCTCCTTGTGGTTTCAACTTTCTTGATTGGCGGAGCGCTTCTGTGCGAGAATCGAGGAAATATTCCTCCTCGTTCTGCCGGCGCCTCCGCACGTAATCGCATCGTGATCCTCTTGTTGCTCTTCCCGCTTTTCTTTCGCGTTCCCCTGGCGCTTCTTGAGCCAATCCTCGGAAACTTGCGGTCTTCCCCTCTTCTTGCCTTTCCGTTTCGACATCTGTCTGCGTCGGGGTTGAGAGTTGTCGGTGTCGGTACCTTCTCTGCTGATCATCATGAGGGTATCCTGGGGTCCCATCAATTCCTGCTCTGTTCCAGTCGTATTGGTAGTGGGACAGGCCTGAGCGGCCATCTACCTGCACTCGCGGTGGTCCGATAACGATGGGGAGGGAACCCGCTTGAACACCCCCTCCTCACCGGGCCTGGGGACTCCGCAACCTCCTCTACGAGTAACTTTGTTTCCTTTATTTTGTCCTTCCATTTTTAGTCGTCTTCCTAGTTGCATTCAGTGTACTGGACCTGGGGTCCAACAGACACAACGTTTCCTTACAGACTTCCGATTATGATGCGCCAGGAACCTGCTTGGTCATTCCTGATGCACTGAGACTGGAGACTCCGATATCTGCTGTACCTGTAACCTTCATCAAGTATTTATGGTCTGGCATAATTAGTCATAACATATACACCTGACCCTTGACCACTAACTCTTTCGCACTTTGTTAGGAGACCGAAGCCTGCTTTCCACGGGGTTCCAGGAAGTACCACGGGAAGGTGAGGCGAGTGGACCATTTGATTGGTACAAATCCTCAACTTTGCCATAGAGACACCGCCTACGATGTAGGCCTTATGTGAATTATCAGCTACATCGAGATGTTTGATCCTATTCAATTTACCCTGAAATCAGAAAAACCTGCACCGATCTCAGCTCCCCACCATACATGATACTACACCGAACCATATCGTGCCATACCGTACCACACTATAGCATACCGTACCTGAAATTTCAGGCTTGATTAATAACACTAGATGATGTTTATGTACAAAAGTATGGTGTACATTATCTACCCAGCATTGCGTAATATAACAGAATGCCTTGAAGTAGATATGATATATTGACAGAATGAATGTTGGGAATCTTCGAATGGTCATATGCAATTCGCATTTCATGTATCAGAATGCTCTTGGCGGATAAATAATATTAGACGTTGTTTATGTACAAAGACTTGGTATACATTGTGAAACCCATTGCGTTGCGACTATTAAAAATGGACATAAATTCGATATGATATATTGTCCGAACCTTTTGAACTTTAACTTGTAAAACTCATTCCTTGTATAGGAAAACCAAGATATTTCATGTTAGATAAATAGTTGGAGATGGTATCTGTGTACAAAAGCGTTCTGTTTATTGTGAACAATATGATGCATAAGATAGAGACAATAATATCGATATGAAATATTTTATGAATGTTTGTTGAATATTTTAAACGGTCATATGTACTCGTTACACGTACCGACTCTCCGGAATATTACAGGCACAATGAATAACACTAAATGTCAATTATGAACAATAAAATTGTTTCCCTCTATCCCCCGATGAATAGAAAAATATAAGAAAATTGTTGATATGACACATTGATAGATTGAATGCGGAAAGTTTTGAATGGCTATTAGTAAACATCACTCCATGTACTGAAAATCAGTAACATTTCAGATTCGATAAACAGATTAGATTGTATTTATGTACAAAAAAATGGCGTTCGTGTAAATCCCGAGATGAGTAGAGTAACATAAGGCCATACAATCGTTACCACAAATTGAGAGATTCTATGTGGAACACATTGATGCATGACATTGAAACCACATTCCACTCACAGGAAATTCGTAATATTTCAGTTTCGATAAACGATAGTAAATGACATTTATTAACAAAAAAGTGGTGATCACTGTGATCCCCGCGATCAATAAAATAGTACAAGAACATGGTCATATTTAAATGTCATTCCACCTAACGAGTTTCCGTCATACTTCAGGCCAGATGAATATAACTAGACGATACTTCTGTACAAAAATATGCTGCTCATTGTAAAATCCGCGATGCGTAGAATAGTATACTAACATAAACTCGATATGATACCCTGACAGAGTGATTGTGGAAAATTTTGAAGTGCCATTTATCAACCTCATTTCCGTCCCGGAGCTCCATAATGTTTCAAGCTTTATAAATAACATTAAATAACATTTATGTACAAAAAATGCTGTTCATAGTGAATCCCGCGAAATGATATATTGACAGTATGAATGTGAAAAATTTTCAATGACCATATGTAAACATCATTCCACATATGGGAACTCAATAATATTCCTTGCTCGAAAAATAATATTAGAACATATTTATGTACAAAAATATGGTGTTCATTGTGAACCCTGCGATGCCTAGAATAATATACGAGCATAAAATCAACATGATATGATGAAAAAATGAATGTTGAAAATTTTGAATTGCCATATGTAAACTTCATTCTATCTACCGGATTTCCCTAATATTTCAGGCTTGGTGAACAATATTGAAATGTGTTTATGTATAACAGAGTTCAATCTAAAAACTGCTACGTGTCGAATAATATTACATCTTGAAATCAATATTATATACTGACAGAATAATTGATGAAGATACTGAGTTGCGATATGTCAAGCTCATTCGCATACTCAGCAACGTTTCAAGCACAATATATAACATTATATGAAATTTATGTACAAGAAAATCTGTTCATAGGGAATCCCGTAATGCGTAGATAATTATTATGACATAAAATTAATATGATATATTACCAGAATTAATGTGGAAAGAATTAATGGAAAATTTTGAATTGCCATTTGTAAACCTCATCTCACGAACTAGAATATCGAATTAGGTAATGAATTACTTAGGACTATATTTACGTAGAAGAATTAGGCGTTCATTGTGAATCCCGCGAAGCGTAGGACATTGTAAAGCTATAGAACTGATACGATATACTAACAGAATTAATGCGGAAAACTTTGAATTGATATAAGTAAGCAACATTTCGCTTTGCTGTACTCCGTAATATTTCCGAAACGATAGATAATGTTAGATAAACGATAGATGATATCTATGTACAAAAAAAGTGGTGGTCATTCTGAATACTGTCATGCGTAGGTTATAATTAGGCAATACAATCGATATAATATATTGACAGAATGAATGTAGGAAATTTCGAACTATCGTATGTAAACCTTATTTCACGTTCCAGACATCTGTAATATTTTACGCTCTATAAATATTACCACATGGCATTTATAAACAAAAAATGGAGATCATTGTGAACACTCCGATGCGTATAATAATATAAGAACGTGGTCACATTTGAAACTCATTCCTCGTACCGAATGTCCGTAACGTTTCACACCAGATAAGTAATACGTGATAATTTATATCTAGAAAAAAAGGATTCATCGTGAACACCGTGATGCGTAGAATAATATACTAACATAAAATTTATATGATGGCAATGAACGAATGTTAAAAATAATGAACGGTCATACGTACACATTCCACGTAATATCTAGAAAAAAAGGATTCATCGTGAACACCGTGATGCGTAGAATAATATACTAACATAAAATTTATATGATGGCAATGAACGAATGTTAAAAATAATGAACGGTCATACGTACACATTCCACGTACCGTTACTTCGTAAAATTTTAGTCTCGATTATAAAATTATATTATAATATTAAATGATTAATTATATTATAAATTTATATTAATTAAATTATATTATAATATTAAATGATTAATTATATTATAATATTAGTCTCGATTATAAAATTATATTATAATATTAAATGATTAATTATATTATAAATTTATATTAATTAAATTATATTATAATATTAAATGATTAATTATATTATAATATTAAATGATATTTATAAACAAATGAATGGTTTTCTGTACGAATCACGCGATGCGTAGAATGGATGAATGCGTAAAAGACCATGAATTCGATATGATTCATTGACAGAATGAATGTGGAAAAGTTTGAAGTTTCTTTGGACTTCGTTCAAC
>NIPQ01119727.1:0-32540 GCA_002806875.1 Lepidotrigona ventralis hoosana
AACGTGAGGAGAAACGGATTGTCGAAGAAGAACGTGCAATTTGTAGAGTTAAAGGGAAATTATCTCACCTATATCGATTTTCACTATTGGCATTTACCACGAGTTTTTGCCAAGAACAGAAAGAAAAGCCTCGGCACGCCCTTGCTTTCGGCCCCTCCTATTACACGCGCACTTGTCAGGATCATCATTGAGTTCGTAACCACTGCGAAATGCTCCCCCCACGACCTTAATTCTTCGAGCTTTTGTTCTTCGCGCACCTCGGCACGCCCTTGCTTTCGGCCCCTCCTATTACACGCGCACTTGTCAGGATCATCATTGAGTTCGTAACCACTGCGAAATGCTCCCCCCACGACCTTAATTCTTCGAGCTTTTGTTCTTCGCGCGTCGTTTACAACGACCTGTGGATTTCCATCCTAACTACCTCGAAAACGGCATTATTTCACTACGAATTTATCGTTTTCTTTTATGGAGGATGTACAGACGATACCGTTTGGATCGAACGAAGGAATGTTTTTATTCGTTTTCTACTTTGAGAAAATTCAACAAGTGGATATATCGCCTAAAAATTGTACCTATAATTCATACATTTAAAAAAATTCTATCTCACACACGTCGATTTATTTCTGATATTTGGTTTTCCAATGTACTAGATCGTTAATTATTAGATTTTTATTTTTTTTTTTTTGGACAACTAAATTAAATTGAATTTGATCGACTAAAAAATTTTCAATAATCGAATAAAACGTGTAAAAAATCCGTGTACAATATTCAGTAGAAATGAAATGTAATAGTGACATTAATTTTTGAGCGAATTCGTATTCTGTGCGTTGTTGGATTTTTAAATTTCATATAAATCCATAGTCTGTCGTGGTGCAATAAAAAATGCAAACTTCACATGGTAAATGCAACGTTCACGATAATGAACATTCTTCTCAATTGAGAGAAATTGGCACGTGTAATAAAACAGAACGTCTCAAATAAAATAAAGTGGTAAAGTCGTAAATAAAGTCGCACGGGGAAAAACGAAATTGGCTCAATTGTGAAATGGCGGCTCTCTCTCAAGCTCATTTTCAGCATTCGCCGGTGTGACACGTATAATGAGGCATAGCGAGGGCTTGACATCGAATATAACAACGACCATCAACACCGATGAGCGTGCTATACAGGCCTGCGAATGTAGAGCTCGGCTATTTGTCTTCATTCGGTCCCACGTGGCACCCAAGGGTGGCGACCCCTCATTATCACCTCACCATATCCATCCTGATTAGACCTAAACATCCGGTAAACTCTCTAGCCACACCCCAGCTATCCTTCAACCGGATCTATTCAGCAAATTAGCGGCGAAATATTTTGTCCCGTTTAATTACCGAGCCAATCAATTATGCGTCTTAATATTTACGCCGTTTTATAATTGGCACAATTAGGCGGGTATTAAATTAATTGGCATTCTTTTGAAGTGAACGATGGAGAAATGGAAATTGCAACTTGAAGAATTGAAAGATAAAAAGGTGAAAAAAAATTCATTTCTATCGTGTATTTTAAAGAACTTTTCTTTAATATATTATTTAGATATTTAATCGAATTTGTATTAATATTCAAATTAGATTTATTTATATCTTTCAATAATCAAGTTTAGCATACTGCAATTCCCGGAAGTTAATGATTATCAAATTGTAAAAGAAGAAATAGAATTTTGATAGTACACAAGCACTATAAGTAGAATAGGTAAAGCATTAGTTCTACTTGAATCTTACGTTCTTCTTTTAAGCAATTTTTTTTAAATTTCATTTTAAGAACTTCTATAAGGACTTGTAATAGACATATATGTAGTGAATTAATTTCACTGTTTCATATATTTCTTTACAATAATTCTTTATTAAAACTCGCAGTTAATAAACTAATAAAGAAATGAAAAACCGGTATAATCAATCCTCATTTTCTATCACTTCAATAGCTATATTATTCGAGTAATGCTCCAAAAATATATACTACATCAAATTTCATAACATTGTGAAACAAATAAATGAAAGACAAAATGTATTTTGGAAGTCGTACAACTACTAACGTTTCAACACATACAGTGACAATTATTCGAGTAATGCTCCAAAAATATATACTACATCAAATTTCATAACATTGTGAAACAAATAAATGAAAGACAAAATGTATTTTGGAAGTCGTACAACTACTAACGTTTCAACACATACAGTGACACAAATCAGCAACATAAATCAAAACATTTCATTTGCTAATTACCGGCAAAGGAAATTCGCAAACTTCGCCAATGTCTGAACGAGTCAGTGTGATCTACGCCCGTCAACAAAAAGAATTCCTCCTCAACGAAAATCAGCAACATAAATCAAAACATTTCATTTGCTAATTACCGGCAAAGGAAATTCGCAAACTTCGCCAATGTCTGAACGAGTCAGTGTGATCTACGCCCGTCAACAAAAAGAATTCCTCCTCAACGCGAATACCTCTTGGTAGAAAATTTCTCTGTCTGAAGGTCGTACGATCAATAGAGCCGCAAGGAGTGGAATAGCCAACCACCTTTTTTTTTCTCTGGCATTGCAGCGTTATTCAATTATGGTTGACCGCGTCCAATTAAAGAGGCGCTCGCGGCTTTTCCGATATACAGGGCGCAAACGTACAGCTTTGCAAAGAGGGCGGAGGGCCGGCTCGTTGCGGCATACCTTGCAAGAAAGTTCTAACAATATCGCGGGCCGTGCCAGAACTTCGATGCCACGAAAGGAGAGGCAGGGCTCGCCGCGGAGTTCCGTGCTGCTCCAACTCCCTGGGACCCTGAATACCCGTTTGAACTTTGAGAATTTTCCTAGGATACTCGACGCCAGACGGATTACAATAAATTCTCGACCCGGTTCCGATAGATGTACGATCCTCTCCAGCGCCTCAGCTGCTTCTTACAAAATGCCTTTTTGCAAGGATTTTTACGAGATTTCCCTTTCGTTTCTAATCTTGTATAGTTTCGTCAGTCTATTTCATAACTGAGAGACAGATATGGAAGACATTTTAGGACAGACATTTTTCACTTTGGAAATGTCACTAGTCATTAAATATATTTTCTTTTCTTGCTTCGTTCATTTTGTCCTCCTTGCAATTTTTTTTCTTTTACACCTGCATTAATTAACCAAATAAAATTCGTATATTCGTAAAAGCGGAATCTTCAAGTAACACTTATGTATCTCACACTTCAAATTCTTCCTGTGGACTAGATCGTCAAGTATTGTAGAAACGTCAATAGTCTCGTTATTGAGAGAGGATACAACTTTGAAATAGATTTTTTTCTTTTTAGTGATCTAAGAACACTAAAACAACACGAATTTTTACTTCTTCCAATTTTCAAATGAATTATATTTTTTGTAAATATTTCCACATCTTTCATACGCTGCGTACATCGACGATGAAATGTTTAAAGCGGAGAGCATACCATTCTCACATTGTGTTGATATTTCATTACATTGATTAAAAGTAGTTAATAAAATACGCAGCACAAATATTTGAATTTTTAACGAAAACTCACGAAAGCCAAACACAACATTTGCAACGTACTATCAGAATTTCTGCAATTTTCTTTTTTTATACATTCCATTGGTTCAGTAACGTGTAATACACAATCGCAATAAAAATTCGCAATAAATCACCGTAGATTACAATCGGATATACGTTGTTTATTGAAATTTACTAGCCCAATGGTTTTTCCAGCAACACGTATCTATCGATGATTTTTCTCTCACGCTGCAGACGAAGCGATTCTAAATCACTACTTTTTTTTTTAACGTTTCGTTTCTTTTTCTACTGAAGTAATTCATAAAATTTGTAAAAACTATTCCAAGATTGTATTGTCAATTTTTTCTTATTTATTTATTCAATATACAGTGATGAACAAGTATTGATATAAAGTAACTTTCACTGCAAGATCCTGTGTAAATTTGCTAAAAGGAAAATTCTTTATAAATTTAAATCTGAACAGTTGTTACAGGAATCTAAGATTTCAATTGTCATTTTTGTATCGATTATTATACCGCTGTTAGATCATCTTTTTGTTAATATAACGTCATAATACAATTTAACATTTTATGAAATGCTTTACATAATTTTCCACGTCGCATGTATTTTTCACATAATTCTTGCTCTTCGCACACGTAATTTCTTCATTAAATTTGATACTAAAGTTTTTCTCGAAATATTAAAACACGGAATAAACGTAAAAAATCGAGGTCTGCAGCAGAGCTGAAAACGATAAATTATAACAGATTTCAAATTTATATTCCACCAATGAAATTTTATAAAAAAAATGAAATATTCCCTAACACGAAAAAATCTGATCCGCGCCAATACTTTTGGTTCATCACTGTACATGACACAAAATCCTTCGTTCTAATTTCACGGCAATTTTCTAACCTATCATATGTGGAGGTGTGCGTTATTGAACCTCCAAACAATGCCTTTTTTCATGCCTTTCGCATCGTTCTATTAATTCAAGCTCCCGGCCGCTGCTGTTGAACACACATGACAATCCTGCAATTTATTTTCATGGGAAAAAAATCTTCCTCATTTATTACGAACGAGGTCTTTATCGCGGCGTCGCTTTCAAACGCGTTTTTTTTTTTTAAAACGTAAAAAATATAATAAACGAATAATTGCACGAGATTACATCATTGTCTTTGATATTCTGCTTTCAACGTTGTGACGTTACGCTTGATAAAAAAAAAAAAAATTACTCCGCGACGCGTGTTTTAAACAACTGCTGGCTCACGAAGGGAAAATAATTAGATACACGTTTTTCGATTCGTTTAATTATACGAATGTCGGTTTCTGTACGTTCGTTTCGTAATAAAAATTTTCACGAAGTAACGAACGCAGAGAGACATGATCCTCGAATTCAGATTCAATTTCTCTTTTTTTTTTCCTGGGTCTCGTAATATTAAATCTCACATTCATTAAAGAGAAAATATACGTTTGACATGAAAGCTAATTTAATTTTAGTTATAAAAATTCCAGTTTTAAATTGTTAATAGGCTATGTGATATTAGGAAAGCCTGAGAGCTATTTATTCTGTGAGAAGAAAGAGCTTTGCGATAAAAATCTAGCCATTGAAAATCTTCATTGTGAATGGTTAATCAATAATCAATAATTGATAAAAGTATTCAGACATCTTCAACTTTTAAATATCTACGGAGCAAATAATAAATCTAAAATTCAATATCACAAAGCTTTTTACTTTTTTTTTACGAATGCAGACATTCATGTAATGTTAATTTCAGGAATCGATGTCGTACTACTATCGAACACGTTCCTAATTTTATTATTGACACCATTTACGATCCGCACCGTTTGTAATACCGAGAATTGATAATTACATTATCGGATTTCTGACGATGATAATTAAATTCTTTAATAATACGAGCTCCTCAATCCCGGTAATGAAATCTTTGGGGGAACAGATAATTAATTGCACGTTAATTATTATTCCGCTTTTGATAGTAATAATTAAAACAAAGGAAGAAAATCCAATAGCGATTGCAATTGAATCAGCGAATTGAAGAACTGAATCAGTACAAATCCGTAATTTGAAAAGTATCATTAATAAGCAGAAACACACACTGAGACGAACAATAGTAGAAAGCGAGTACGTTGACATGCATTCGTAATTAAAATTCAGTTTGCTGTATATCATGAAATTTGCGAAATTCTTTCATACACGAATATTCAAAAATTACCAATCAACAATCCATCGAATATGGTTTTTGGACTCGTAATGTTAAATTAATTTGGAACACACACACAAACAGACACACACACAGAGCAAACATCGTTATTATATAATATTAAAAGATAGCCACTGACTACTCGCTATACAAACTGTTCGCAAATAATACATCACGTTCCCATAGTTATAGCCATGAAGTTCCATGGAAGGAGCAGAATTCTCTCGCTTCCTGAGTACGTGCCTTGGTGAAATCACGGTGAATCAATTCTATTTGTGGTTATAACTATAAGGCAACCATTCGGTCCCAAGATTCGTCAGGAGTTCCACACTACTGTATTATATGATCACGCTACTCTTCGTCCGAGGAATCATAATCGTTTCAGTTGAATCGAAGAAGTAACGACGTTCCCTTTCAAAGTGACAGGAGGAAACATTCGGAGGACGCTAGGAAAATTGTTACAGATCTGAGGATACGTGGAGGATATAAATAACGAATCGTTTTAACTCTTTTTTTCTCTTAATTGCTCGACTACCACGTTTGAAAATCAAACAAACAATTGAATTGAAAAACATTTTCCTCGAATTCCAACAAGTCATAGATTTTATAAATTGTAGATTTGAAGAGGAATAAGTATCAAGATTTCTAAATCAAAATAATTGATAATGTTAATAAAAAAAAAAGAAACACTGAATTGCTACAACAAATAATTCATATTCTTCTGATCCGTGTACTCGACGTGGGCAATATTTTCTACTTTGAAATTACAAACATATTGTAAGTTCCATTTATACCGCGAATTACATTTCCGCATTTTCGCCAACAATATTTCCTACAGTGTTCTCTTCATTTTCAAATTTTCAGCGGAAAATAAAAACGGCCGACGATACAACACAAATACATCTTTATATCACTGCAAATCTTTCAATTCCATCTCTCCGCGGATTATCCCCGATCGAAATTTATCTGTACGATCTAAACGTTTCGCGAAATCGAGTCGTTGCCGTTATCAGAAATTTATCCACAGCTCCATGGCGAAACGGTACGCGGGACTGATTTCACGGATCGGAACGGCGAATCTCTAGCTGGTGGCTAGAAATCGTCCGGCTGTAACGAAATCGACCAATCGATCTCGCTTGGCCCGTTCGTTTTGTACTTGGCTGGCTCGAGAGAGCGACGCGCGATGCATCATGGATTTTCATCGAAGGAGATAGCACTCGGCCGTCGGTAAACGTGAAAATCAACGGTGGAAGAGGCGAAATGAGTTTCCGGGGAACGAGCGGCGAAAAACGGCTAATGACGTCAGGCAATCCTGTGGAATGACGTTAGTGGACCGTCGAAAAAACTCCATCACCCGAACCTTCCGTATTTAATAATGGTGTACATCATCCTCGCCGGCGCGCGAGGTGATGAATGTTCCTGAGTGCAATGGCGCCCCGGTTCGCGCCAGATTAACAGACGACCGGCTAAAAAATTTCCTATTAAAATTTCTCCCATCGGAGAGCTGGAGGATTCGAGCGTCGCAATGGAACTGTCAGGGAATGATGAGCAGGAGGAAAGTGAGTTGCGTTTGATATTTTTCATTCCTGCTAGTAGAAACGATTGTAAGAGGAGAACACTAGTAGACTGTGCAAAGTTTTGATCTTTACGTGTGCCAAGAAATAATAGCGAAAGAAAAATGTTATATTTGATCTTTTTAACACTAATAAGAATGATGATTGTTTCTGCAATGAAATACACATTTGTATAGAATTATAAAAATCATCATAGAAAATTATTCCTCGTTAAAGAGAATGATAAAAAAAAAAACTATAAAAACCAATCGTCATTCGTCAAAAATCATCGTCCTCAATCAGCGAAAAATCTCAGACTCGAGTCGAATTACGGAAACCTCGTTACAGCTACAAATTAATCGCTACACCAGATTCAATTCGAAACAATTTATCCTCATTCACAGAAGCAAATATCACTTTTACTGAAGGAAGGGGACGTTTTGCTGCACGCTTATAAAACGTAACCACAAAAGAGGTTTAATGGCCATGGAGGAGAAAAAAAAAACTCGTTATCACGAGGGTCAGATTGAGTTATTCGAGCTCGTTGGACTATCCAGTGGCTGTAGCGCGAGGTGTTGCCACTGTAAGCGTGCAGAACACGAGCGACTCGCGCGTACGCGTGTTCAACACGCACACCTGTGCTCGCGTGTACCCACATGAGAGGCTGGTAAACCTCGTTGCGGGGTCGTACCAGTTAATATACTCGTGGACATAGGAAGCTAAAGGGTGGATGTTAATAAACCAGGTGGATACCACTGACGTAATTCCCACCGTATCAACCTCCTCCAGAATTTCTGCATTAGCTTCTGAACGTCAGATATGAGAGATAGATTGTCATTCTCGTTAACTCATTAAGGACTAAATAGTGGTTTGTCATGGTATGTGATGTTTCGAAATACATTTGCATCTCTTCTTACACGGTGAATGCGTGTTAAAAATGTCAGTGTTGAGGCGAATCAGACAGAAATCGACATTTTACTGAGCGCTAACTTCAACGAGTAGAATGTGGACGTTTATGTAAATTTTTGCATATGTTAACAAATGACAGCAAGGGATTTGTATTTCTGACTTCTCTTTGGTTTTTTCAGTTTTTTACAGTGAAAAATGTGTAAAAAAAAGCCCGTGTAATTGTGAATAAAATGACACTTCATCTTCAACACTCAATGCTAGCTTTCAGTATATTAATAAATTAATAAGATCAAAGTGAATATCTAGATAAATCAATTTTTTCAAATTTAACTTTCATCGAGACTAATCTGAGCTCCAGTAAAAAAAAAAGGAGAAAAATCTTAAATAATCGATATTAAATGATTCTTCTCTATAAAGCAATTTAATATTACGAACGGTATATTTGTCTTGTACGAGAACTTTACAACTATCGATTACCTTCCTTTCATTGTACTCACAAGAGAAAGACAACAAAGAGAAGCAAAAGAACTAGAACGTAATATCACTGCGTTTACAATACTGTTGGTTATACCGAAGTGGAGTCGCTTTGAGTATCCAGTATCCAGTTACTGGTAAAGAATGGATTATGCGATGTTCGACGCTGAACTATTGGAAAATAGAAAAAAAAAAATAGAAGCAAAAAACAAAAAGAAAACTGAAAGCATCATGTCGAGCTAGTACCTACGTGCAGTTCATACGTGAAACGAGCCTGTAACTTGATCGTAAACGAAACGAAACCGGAATTCTGGAAGAGTAGAGGATACCATCGATATAGTCCGACAGGAAGAGCCCCGAAGGAAGGGATCTCCGGTTCGCTGTCCTACTATGAGAGCATCCGATCTCACGAAACTGTCCCGAGGGACAACTGAACAGAAAGTCCGTGCTTCCTTGAAGCCTGGTGCAACTAGATCTTATTGCTGGTTCAAGGGCTGACTTAAGAGTTTGCACTTTCATCACTCGTTGCTGTTTAACACTAGGACCATCGATGACCGAACCGTAAAATTTGGATCGAAGAAACGACAGTGTAAATAATAAAACGAAGTTTATAATATAATAAAGGACACAATGTTTTATTTATATATTTTACGAAAAAATACTTGAGTATTATACAGTCTGATGATTCTGGTATTAAAGCTTCAAATATTGAGAAATATTTGGAAAATTTATTATTATGATTATGAATTTTCATATGATACTGATCGAAATCGGGTATTAAAAAGAATTATTCTTTCTTATACGCGTGTTCAACGAAAAGTCGACAGTTCTAGAGCACTCCAAAAATTATTTTATTCATTATCAAAACAGTCGAACCATTTTCAAAGGCGGAAATCTTTCCATGATCTTCACAATTTAAAACCTTCCTTAATTATCACTACAAATTTATCGAACAGCAGCGTAATATTCGCATAATAATAATTATTATTTATGTTAATTAACGAACCAGACAGTTGGAAAAACAACGATTTTCTTTTTACTTCAAGTGAAGTGTGTTACTTCACATGGTTAGAACATTCATTCTGCTATATTTATCTTCAATAAATGAGAAGCACAACAGCCGAAAAGAGAAAAATTGGAAATAGCTGCCAGATATTTCCAATATTTACGGAAGGTATTATAGAATATTATATTTCTCGATGGTTGATGTTTTATTTGTACGGAAATCAATCACGCGTTAGGCATTAATTGGAAATGAATCGTACTGAACAGATCGGCCCTCTAATTGAAACCCTCGAGTACTGATGTAAGTTAAACAACGACGTTGATTGATTTTATGCGCCGCAACGATGACTTTTTTTTTCTTTTTTTTTTTCCTTCTTTCGTCAGCTGTGATCGATCATTGTTGACCGGGAATTGTAATGGAAAAATGGGGATGTTAATTTACGAGTGTGCTTGACATATTGGATAACGTATGACGTAGATAATTCTAAGAATACTTTCCAAGTGTGTGTGTGTGTGTGTACATGAGCATGTGTCACAATGACTGAGAATTAGTGAATCGAAATATTTCATCTTATTATATCGGCACTCGTTGATGTATGATATATAATTTTCGTAGAGTAGATTTTATAGTTTATTACACGAGCGATGATATAAAATTTAAATCGAATACTTTAAAATCAAGTAATCTAAATTAAAATCTAAATATCTACAAATTATATTTATTTTCAGCGAAACTGGTTTCAAGTGCATGCTTTATATCATGTCTATATTAATACGAACATTACGTTATATGAAAGATTTGTTATGATAATTAAAAAAGATATTTGATTAGACGTTTGCCATATATAATACGAGTCTTATCTTGAAAAATTGTTTGAATAGTGAAACACATCAGATAATTAGATACAGTA
The DNA here is from genome assembly GCA_002806875.1 of Lepidotrigona ventralis hoosana. Classification (NCBI taxonomy): domain Eukaryota; kingdom Metazoa; phylum Arthropoda; class Insecta; order Hymenoptera; family Apidae; genus Lepidotrigona; species Lepidotrigona ventralis. Next base: position 10,582 of record NIPQ01119727.1, read on the forward strand.
TTGAACTATACTATTAAAAAATAAATAAATTAATAATTTAAAATGTAAATGTTTCTTAGTTTCAATATCATATACCATACTTATTTTATGGTGTAAAGTATACTCAGAAAATCATTATAAATTTGTTCAAAGTTGCAATTCAGATTCAATTTCACCTGTAACTTTAACTTTATCATTTGCATCGTCTGACAAGCGAAGTATTGCAATCTTAATCCTCGAAATACGTGCTCATTTTCTGGATAACAACTACTTCGGAAACTTTAATACCAATACTTCCTAGGAAACGATTAACGATAACTTGAGGATTAAATGTGTTTCGCACAGGCAACGCGAAAAGCTTCTTATCCTTGGGAAATCCGCAAAAGACTTATTATGCGGCAATTTCTCGAAAAGTAAAGCTTCTCAATCGACACGTTATAATTTATACTTTTTCATCACTTTACACTTTTCGTTCNGTATTGCAATCTTAATCCTCGAAATACGTGCTCATTTTCTGGATAACAACTACTTCGGAAACTTTAATACCAATACTTCCTAGGAAACGATTAACGATAACTTGAGGATTAAATGTGTTTCGCACAGACAACGCGAAAAGCTTCTTATCCTTGGGAAATCCGCAAAAGACTTATTATGCGGCAATTTCTCGAAAAGTAAAGCTTCTCAATCGACACGTTATAATTTATACTTTTTCATCACTTTACACTTTTCGTTCAAAGACTAATTTTTTTCTGAGCAGAGAAGTAATTTCAAGATATTGAGAAATGCCATTCTTGTTTGCAAATATATTTTAAAATATTTTAACTATAATATATGTAAATTATTATAACATACGTAAATTAATGTAAAATATATGTTATTGCGTGGCAACAATATCAAATACAATTTCATGGAAAAATATTAGTTTTCAAATAAAAAATGTAAAGCAATGAAAAGTATAAATTACGAAATAACAATTGGAAGATTCTCCTTCCCGAAATTAAAAATATATAAAATATTCTTTTAAAAAATCCAAAATTTAAATAAAAAGTTAATTGAATTGAGACTAATACCGCAATCGTCAGGATCATTGATTTCTAAAATTAATGTTTAAAATGTATTAATATTAAAATTAAATATTGTAGAAGATTATAATATAAGCCTATAATTTCTGTTGGATATTTCACAACGTATGATCCATAAGATAACAGATTTATTCTGCACTTTCTTCATATCTAAAACGTTCACTTTGATTTTATAAATAAAGGATCATTTCGTAACTATTGATTTCATCATTGAGTTGAATCTACACTTGAATATAAATCACGGAGAGTTTAAGCGCTCTAATCTTTCTCGAGATCGACATTTCAAACCACCAAGCTTCATATGACGTCATATCTATTCTGCGCCTCGTCTGTGATAACAGCGACGTGTGAATCAAGATGGCAATGCGAAGCGAGTAATCTCGTGTAACATTTCCTCAAGATAGTGCTGCAACGTGAACGCAGTTCTCAAGATCGTTTAACAAGAGTTTCGTTACGATAGACCAGAACATCGTTGTCAAAGATGATGGGAATTAGAAGACAAAGCATAGGCGTGCCTAATCATCAAGCAAACGGTGTTGCACAGGTCAAAGAAAACGGGCTCTTTGACGATGTCCCTTCTCTGCCCCTTCGAGTCGAAGGGAGTCGAAAACCACGAACAGCGTGGTTTCCAACAGTATTAGGTGACTATTGCATCGCATAAATAGAATATGAAAGGGGGAATATCTCTACAGCCGACGCTATAGCGACAGTACTCCTCGATTTCCTTTGACATCGGCAATCGCTCTCTGCGCTGTTGCACTTCAATCACCGTCCTGTCCTTTCATCGATTCGAACGTATCGTAACGTAACATGATTTCCCATATGAAATAGTTTCCTGCATTTTTCTCTGTGCAGTATCGACGCACTTTCCACAGATCGAAACAAAGCGACAGATATTAGCATCGTTTCAACCATGCTTTCCTTCTTTCTTTCGTTACACTTTTTCTTTTTTTTTTTTTTTTTTTTGTAGGNCTTCTGATTAATCTATGGTCATGATATGTGTGTTTTATTCTAATATTTCTTAATATTAACATTTTCTTCTCTTTTATATTTAAATAAATATCATTTAAATTAATTGGAGGTTGAAATTATTTATGTGGAAAGATCATATTAACGATACTAATAAGAAATGAAATGAACGACCATTTCCATTAAATTAATTAAATTTTGGTCGTACAATCAAAAACCATTTGAACACTGGGTACTGCGTTCATTTCGAGCGATTCTAAATTTAAAGCCAATCAATTCAATCGTCCAACGAAAAATTACCTAATATAAAACGAGATTTAAACGAGACTATAAAAACAAAACAACTATTAATCAATTAACGTAGTTAAACAAAATTCCTCACCAAAAGTACTGATAATAAATACTCTATCTCTCTCTCTTTCTCTCTCTCTCTAAAAAAAAAAGAACCCAGCCTATACGATCCCGAGGCACGGGGCTAGTGAAATAAATTTCTCCGGTTGCACCCGTTGTAACGCAGCCGGCGTGCTCACATTGTCAACGACCTTCATCCCCGTATCTCCATATTGCATTTAAGGATTTCGCAAACAGTCGGACGTACTCGCGTTAGCACCGTCGCGTTTCACTATTTCGAAAACGCGGCCCGATAATACCGTTATACGATAGTCGGTCTATCCCGTGTGTCGTTTCGGCCAGCACGCGTTGCCCGCGTAAGCTCGGTTATCCGACAAAGCCGTTTTGAGAATGAAAGTACTCATATCGGTGAACGTCATTCCTACCGCGTGACAGGATCAGCCTCCGGTAACGAATGAACCTGTACGTAGCGCGATAACGCGCCCGCGTTAAAATATTACTACGAACGTACGCACCGATGCTATTCACCGCTATATTAACAAAGGTGTTCGTTAATCAGAGCGACCGATGCCGATCCCTGCAATGATTATTCAAATGTCCCGCGAATTTGCATCGAACATAGACGAGGTATATAAGTAGATATTGCGTCTTGTGGGACTTCGTGCCCTGAACTACATACTGACATAGCAAAAGTCATGGTTTTTTTAACCGAATTGCTGAAACCTGCATCAAGTAAAACGATCGAAGTTGGTCAGATACTGAATGCCTACTAGAGACCGTCAAATTTTTCAATGCCGAAATGTGAAGCTAGTAATTAATCGAAATCGTTCACAAAAAACTCCATGTTTCACGGACTTTGATGGTTTTTCTTATGGGGTAAATTAAAATTCTAAAGTTACTAACAAAGTTACTAACAAAGTTACTAACAAACGATTTTAAGTATATAGATTTATTTTCCAATTCTTATTTCCTCATTATGAAGCACGAAGAATAGAAAGAATTGTAAAATATTCATTGCAAGATTTTTATTACAAATAAATGACGACCGTGAATAAACTTTGGTTTAGGCATATCAAATTCGAATATTTATAACACTCTGCTTTATTGCTGAAACATTTAGAACAGAAGAAAAAAATGATAAAAAATGAAAAAAAAATATATATATATAATACATAATAGTTTTCCACCAATTCAGTGGAAGGATTTGGGCATTTTGTACACGCAACGCTACTTCAAGAAACGCGTCATTTATTATCGCAACACTAAGATGAAAACTAAATTGAAAATCGCGAAAGAACAATATTGCAACACTAAGAGAAAGAAAAATTGGAAATCGCGATGTAGCAGCACTAATTCAATGAATATTATTATCAACAATACAAAAGCTACTGCATAAGAAAAAGATATTTCAAATACTGTAACACTCTGAAATTAATTAAAAGCAATAGGAAGCAAATTTTACTATATATAAAACACTAAAAATTCACAATCAAAATTGCAAAAGACAATCGCGACATCTCTCGACAATCGCGAAAACTCTAATTTAAATCATAATCAATTTCTCGCAAAACTAATGAACAGACGCGAAATTATTTCGCAACTCTAATTCAATCCGTGATTTGCCCAAATCAATGATGAACGATGATGGAGAAAAAAAAATACAACTACAAATATTAAAAGAGCATAGTGACAATGTAGTAACGAGAATGATCTCCCATACTCTGGAATCATTTAAATAATCCAGAGGATGAGAAGTCATTTGTTGTGACCCTCTTCGTGGCAGTTTGCCGGGCCTCTTCTTTCTTCGAGCGCAATGCTCGCTGAAACTTACGTCTAGCTCGAGTCTTTCTAGTCGCAAACCATAGATGAAATAAAAGAAGCTGACCTCAATACACATGGACGACTGATCATAGTGATCACTGTCCGTTCGCATGTGCGTGCTCGAGCAGTACCTGTATAAACGTTCGTTTCGGGACTTACTCGCGACCTATCCGCGTCCGCGACCGCGATACTAAATTCGAAAAATCGAAGAGTAAAACCAGAAACAAATGGCATGCTCCACTTGTACCAATTTCACTGTCGATTTTTCAAATTAAATTTCCTGAAACAGGTTGGACACGCGAAAAGGAGACACGCGACCAAAGACTGTGCCAACCTGTCCGGCCCTACCTGCTTATAATTAAACACATTCATATCAGAAAGTATGCTACCTATCCTAACAGTCGCCCTATATTTAAAAAATGGCAAAACAGGCACACCAACACATCCATTCCACGGTTCTCAGACATACCACTCGGGCGCAGACCTAAACTAGAGAGGACGTCCCGAGACGCCTCCGACACCCGAATTTAACACACAACTTTCACACTCTAATTTACGTACCATTTTCCTGAAATCGACTGACAATGGCTAGCGATCATTGCGTGAAACGTGATTGAAACATATTTACATTTATTGTTAATATTAATAACTGAGAAAAAATACATATAACTTCTATAGAAATTATATGTGCAAGTTGACTTGGAATAACTATTATAATTGATAGTATAATTATAATAACAGATAGATGATAATAAATTCATAATTCTATAAATTAGTGCATAAATATTTTAAATATTACAACTTATAATGAATGAGACAGTAAAACCGACGCAATTCCACATCCTAACCACACATGCACACACATATGTGGAAAATACGTCGTGCACAATACGCTAACACATTGTCAGTCGCTGAGAAATTTGTTATAAAATTACAAACTATGGTCATCGTGCCCAATGTCTTTCACCCACTCAAGTAGCACCTGGGCACGTGAGTGAGATCCTGACAATGAACACGGCAGGGATTAAACCTGAAAATCCTAAACTAAAAAAATGATTAGTTTATATAATTTGTATCTAACGGACTATTGTATTATTTTATTTTAATACTGTAATGACTCTACTCTTTCAGAAATTATACAAATTGCAAGAGAATAAAAACAATGAACAATTTGTTAAAAAGATCTATAGACATTACATACAGTTACGACACACTTGCCCAACTTGAACCGACTGAGGAAATTATTTTCAAAAGAGGTGCGGACGAATTCGTTTCAACATGTCAAACTATACATCTTTACGAGATACCGGTGTCTGTCGTTTCAAACGCGAATACAAAGGAAAGATCGCGACGCGACCGAAACGAACAGAAAACTCACTCCCGGAGGAGCCGAAGAGCTCCAAACCGGGCAGCTCCAGCTCAAGGCTTAGAGTATACTCGAACTCGATGGAGCCAGAAATTGTTGTAAGAACACGATAATACGTCGTGTTATTGAAGAGAGATGGTGAGCAAAACATACTTTGTCACGTATTTGGGAATAGTTTGGAAATATTCGTCCAGGTTAGGCAAGTGTTACACATTGTACATACAGTTACGAATGAAACAATTATATAGTAAATTAAATGTTGATAGAATAATCTCAGGTGACTTCTTCATCAAAGCACATTTTCAGAAATGTGAAAGAAAATGTTCAAACTTGTTGCTTTGATTCAAAAATCTACCTCGCGAAATACCTTCTTGCACATAAAATCTCATACATTTTTCTACGGAAGGAATTTCAATCTATTATAGTTCAAATTCTATTGAAGTTCACAATTATAAAATAATTAATCAAATCATTTAATACTATTATAAAAGGGAAGATAAAATTTAAATTATTAATTATTATAACAAAATAAATGACCAGTATAAATAATTGCATCTTTCATAGCAACGAAGTCGGAAGATATCCGTTTTCTCTACTATGAAATGCTCAAAAAAAAATTTTAATAATTTAATTATTTATAAATATTTATAATTTATCTATTCATATGAATATTTTACTTTTGCAAACATTTATATTGAAAGTACTTCAATTTTATAAGTAATTACTATAAATGTATATATTCTAATTGTTAACATCGCGATGTGCAAGAAGCCCTATCCTAATCTAATACATAAAAAATCTGAAAAAATGTTACTACTCACGAGTATAAAAAATACCCGCGGTCACTATGCCCATCAAAAATTCTACGTATACAACCAATCACCCGTGCCGATTCGGACCATTCATCCTACGACATGATTGAGTGACTGGAGGAACAAAAATGCATGCGACTCACCGCCAAAAAACATTATCATCGTTGCATTGTATCAAAAGAAAGTCGTTGTGAAGATCCTCGTTAAGCAAATACTACTGAGAATCCCACGGTGGATGTAAACGCCTTCGAAAATATCTTAAAAACCATAAAATCATCATTATCATTTTGTTTCTAAAGACAGCATTATTTGTGAAAATTTAAATTTTAATAATGATAAGAATTAGGTCTCTAATAATTGGAAACGTTTATTTTATAGTTATAATTTTACATTCAATTTCAGTAAAAAGAAAAGTATAGAAAATAATATTAATTCAAGTACAATGTACTAATAAAGTACTTACATTCTGTTAAACAAAAAAAATTACAATTTGTATTTAAAAGCAAAGTAGTTTTAAAAAAATTTGATATGTTTTTATTTTGTAGTTGTAACTTTACATTTTATTTCAATAGAAAGAGAATAGAATTAATTCAAGTACAATGTGCTAAAATACTTACATTTTTAGTTTTTGAAGCGTAAGATCTTTAGAGGTTAGGAGAACTAGAGATTGTAAAGGGTCTGCAACATGACATAAAACATTAGAATTTGTATTTAAAAGCAAAGCAGAATCTTAAGTTAGAGATAATAAAAGATTCTTACATTCTTGGCCTTAAAGCCACTGTTGGATTTTCTCCAAAAAACATTAATGCTGTGAAACATCTGCAACAAAATGTCAAACATTATATTTTATTGTTAAATTATTGTTAAAAATTGAATAAATTGAAGTACAATATATAAAAATACTTACAATCTTGATGTCCTGGAGAAGGCTTATCCTCTTGAATATTGACTCTAATATTGACTTGAATATTGACTCTAATAACCGAAAACGAATATTGAACAAGAATATAAAAAAAGAAAAATAAGGGACTATCAACGCGCGCGTGTAAATAACAAACGACGGACTCACTGACTCTTCGCGAATTGTAATTTAAATGAATTAATAATTCAATTTAATAAGAGCTATTTTGCTCAGAAAAATATTAAAATACTGCGCAACAAACACTGACTCTACCGACCGCATTGCGCGCGGTCACATTTTCTGAAAATAAAGCTGATTAGTAGAAAGAGGGCAAATATTATGTTCATTTATAAAATACTGCTATTTTTCTAAAAAATGATTAGAAAGAAACTTGATTATTAAAAATATTGGTTGTAAATTATAAAGTATTTTTCAACATTAAATACTGTAAATGAAAGACAACTATCTGCTGAAATTGTATGTGTGAATGTCTGTTATTAGAGTATAAAGTATGCACATCAATAATATACCGCATCGCGTATTATAAATATTCGAAAATGTTTGTACAGATTAAAATTTCACAGATATATAAGAAATAACACTACGCGTATGACATCTTGTTTGGATCGTTTAATTGCGTAGCAGCGTTCAGATGAAGCAAGTATACTATTGTAAAATATAGTATAGAAAGATGCGTTTGAATTTAATAGGCTAATACAATATATGTATATCTATGAAGGTATGTACCGACATCTATGTTCGAAATAAAACATTAACTGATCTAATCTTTTCTATTTTCATCTTGTGTTCTAAATAATTATGAAATTACATATTGAGAATTGTATCTCAAATATATATATACGTACTAAATGTTATCCAAAATAAGTAAAATGTTATCAAATTTTATTTCTTTAATTGTTGAAAATTATATGTAACAATTATTTGGTTAAATCTTACTTTGAATTGGAGCTAAAAATACACGTTTTATCTTAAAAATTCACAACACAAACGCAATCTAACAACTATTGATNCAAATAATTATGAAATTACATATCGAGAATTGTATCTCAAATATATATATACGTACTAAATGTTATCCAAAATAAGTAAAATGTTATCAAATTTTTATTTCTTTAATTGTTGAAAATTATATGTAACAATTATTTGGTTAAATCTTACTTTGAATTGGAGCTAAAAATACACGTTTTATCTTAAAAATTCACAACACAAACGCAATCTAACAACTATTGATTTCAATTTTTACCTGAGAACTTCAGGATGACACTTCTTTTTGGATGATTTTGCTGGATAATACTTTCTTGTTTACGGACGAGGTATGCTTCCTTCCGCCATTCTCGCCGTTTAAAAATCGATCGTGAAAAATATCGATATATTCGAGAATCGCAGGAATTGTATTGCATATTTCACCGTTGGCGCTGTAATCGTGTGTTTCTCACGAAATGTTGTAACTAAAAAAACGAAAAAATTGTCAATACCTTAAACTGAGAAGTGAAAAATTTTATGCAATAGAATTATTATTTTAAATACGTACATATTTAATAAATTATTGTTGAATTTAGTAAGTTTAGAATTGTTAAAAATTACGTAGTATATGAAGTTAAAAAATCAATAAATGAATAGAAAATGTTACAATAGTAGAAGTGAAATCATATCATATATAATAATAAGTTAGTCATATTACAAAATCACAATATCTATACTAGTTAGAATTAACTAAATTTTGGTATAAAATTATAAATAATTTTTAGTATGGTATGTTCTGTTTAAATGTTTATATACTATTATTTCTTTAATTGTTGAAAATTATATGTAATAATTATTAGGTTAAATCTTACTTTGAGTTGGAGTCAAAAATGTTTTATCTTAAAAATTTACAACACAAACACAAATCTAATAATTATTGATTTGAATTTTTACCTGAGAATTTCTGGATGACATTTCTTTTTGATGAATTGTCTGGATAATATTTTCTTGTTTACGGATGACGTGTGCTGCTTTTCCGCCATACTTCTTTTCGCTGAAAAATCGATGATGAGAAATATCAATTATCGTTCGAGAATCGTAGGAAGTGTATTGCGTATTTCACCATTGGCACTGTAACCTTTAACTAATTTAAACCCAATACGTGCGTGTTTCATATGAAATATTAACTTGAAATAAAAAGTAAAAAGCTGTGGTGTAAATCAAATACATAAAATTCGTGAGAAATTCTTACAAAGAAATTCTTAGAAAGAAAAAAGTATCGAAGAAGCGACGCCATCGATAGATTAAGAAAAGTTACTGATGTGGCGTAATACATGTTACTATCACGAAATTCAACAGCCGAATGACTCTCCTCGACACATTTTGTCTCGCAATTGAGAAAGTAATAAGGGATAGAGTGATCTTGAACGAAAAGGTCGACAGTTAACAAGAGCATTATACACACATGTAAGTGTTATGTTTATGTTTTGAACTTCGAGTTCTGATTTTCAAAGCTTCCTATGCCTTACTTTATCTTTGTGAGAAATGAAATGAATATATACGCAATAAAATTATTATCTTAGCTATTAAATACACACATTCTTAATGAACTATTATTGAATTTAACATTAAAATTGTTAAAAATAATGGTGCTTAAAATTAAAGAATCAACAAGTATAAAATATGTATATATACATATACCAATATATGTACATATATATGTAATATGCATGTAGTATACGTATGATTATTTTTCTTTTTCAGAGCTTAATATATTATATTAATTACATTAATTGTAATATATCAAGTACACTGTGACATATTAAGTACATTAATTGTACAGATTTCTAAAATTCAAGAAAAATTCTTCGTAGACGAAAATATTCATACACTCGATATTTTAAACTATTACAATTTCGTGAAAAATAATGATAGAATTATTAATTTATTTTTATTTTAAGATTGATCTTAGAACTAGCTGTATGATCTTTTTTCGCCATTTTATTAAATTTTAGACATTTGATTTGAACTACAAAAATTCAAAAATCCCTAACATTTCGTCGTTTAATTTTAATAAAATGACGAATTCAATAAAATGAGGGGAAAAAATCGTACAGCAGGTTTCAAAGACACGTTGTTAAAACTCTAATCTTCAAGATCATAATAAATTTAATCATGAAAACAAAATTTCAGCGATTTTAGAGAAGTTTGAATTTTTTCAATTTTCAAAAAGAAAAGTATTAATCGTTTCCCACTCATTGCATGGTGTAAAATCATCTTTGAAAAAAAAACGAATTTTGGGATTATTGAAGTAAATGTCTACGCTTTAAAATGAAACCGAATGAATATTTTCTTATATTTTCTTTCATCACAATTTAAAAATCAACAATTCTTCATCGAATGTGCGATTATTTTAGTCTGCTAATGTACAATCTTTTACTACAAACAAGATTATATATTGACAAAGATTTAATGGCTTTTCAGTTCATTGTGATGCGGTGATTATTTGTAGCATAACATATAGATTGTAGATTTTTATGTAATACGTCTTCGTGAACGCAAGAAAATTGATCTATTGAAAGTATGCTCATTGTCAGTAAACTTTGAATACCTTATATGTATTTTATACGTTTTTGCACCTTCGAACGATTGCACAAAAATTCGCAATTGTATCATATGGGAGATTATAAAATTATATTAAAATAACAGTATTTCGTATTAAAATCATAGAAGAAAAGTAAAATTAATGTACATCCGCTCATACTTTATGATCAAACTTTGCTAATAAGTAGTAAAATAGTAGCAAAACGATTGTGAGAAGGATCTTTGCATTCTATCCCTTTTATTCTGATATGGAATTTTAATTAAGACAATTGATTCTTTGTCTTTGAAAGAACCAGATCAACAATATTCTACTCCGTTCAGGTCAATAGTTGAGAAACGTAATAACAATTATAATCAATCGAAAGTAGCTATTTTAATCCCCTTAATAGTACGATGCTTAGGTTAGTTCTCGTCGAATGCGAACTTGGCGAGATTACGAGGCGATCATGTGCATAGACAGATCGATCGTAATCTGACGACGAACTTCTGTATTCGCCGCATAAATCTAGCTTATCTACGAAGCCGCGGTAACCCAAACTATCCTTCTCGTAGCCCCGGAAGCATCGGCAAACTTGTTATTGTTATTAGCCTCTCGAAACTCATCAGGATCTTGCGCCGACGTAATTTTCACGACACGTCGGGTAGATACCCGCAATTTTGGCCGCTCGTACCGTCATTATCGCGCATCTACTTTCCCAATAGCTATTTCCGTATCGTTATACTATAACGTACTATAACCGACACCCTCTCTTTATTTTGCAATCAACGTTCCGCCGTGTTCTCTTTATTTTCTAAAACGCCTACGGATCACAATTTCAGTTCACCGACGATCCGGAGATATCGCCGCCTCATGCACGCAATCTTTAGTCGCTTTAGACAGCGAAATAATCCGCAGAGCTTTGTCTTTCTCCCGTTTCCTTCTCTCTTTCAATGATAGTTTTTCGAAGGTTTTCTGAAGGCTGATAAAGAAAAAAAATTTGATTGAGTTTATCGTGAAATTTGTGGTACAGTGATTTAATTCACTACAGACTAGGATAGAATGAAATTAGATTATAGATTTTTCATTTTTCGCACTTAGACACCTGGAAGTTCTTTAGATAAATAAAAATGATAAGGATTTTATTATTCTTTAAAATGTAATACAATTAGATTCCTTTAGACTCTTTTGGATATTTATTTGGATATTCAAAATATCTATTATGAAATCTTCGTTTAATGAGAATTGATTATGCAGATAAACCTTCGCAATCCACTCTAATTTAACTTTAGTCAATTTTAATCTGATTTAATTTATAATATTAACTGATTTAATTTATAATATTAACCAACCAATATTGACCAAGAAACAGTGTATTGCAATATGATTTCAAAACATTCTAACATCCAAGTGGAAGTAATCGAAAATGTTAAAAAAAGAAGTCGACAATGTGAATCGACTAAAAGGAAACTAGCTAATATAAAGAATTTATCTTTATAATTTATCCACGCCAGGAGCCATAAATTATTGATTAAACGAACGAAAATGAATTTTTTCCCTGTTCTATTGAAAATTTTCACTATTGCCATTTATATCCTCCGCCACTTTCAATTCCTGAATTATCTTCAACACTGGCTGAACAAATACGAAACGAAGAAAGAAACGGATCATTATATGGATCATAAAACCGGGCGGAAGGGGAGGGAGGAAGGGTACACGGAAGTAATCGAAACCCGTTCCATGTTCATCTTCTCCGTTTCCATAGAGATCAAAGCTCGAGATGTTTCGCGGTGAAGTGAACGTTACGACGCTCGAGCTTCTGTTCCTTTCGCCAAGTAGAAAGGAAACGAAGACAGAGAGAGAGAGAGAGAGAGAGAGAGAGAGAGAGAGCGCAAGGGGTATGAGTTGAAAGGGTGTCGTAACGAACCGAGCGGGCTGCTAATCGCCCGCACCGTTTTTTTCCACGCGATCACGAAGCGACTAAAAGAAACTACGCGATTGCGCCGTTCTTTAAGTTGCACGAGCTGCGAACACAGGACAAAATAGTATTGCGATGATTGTAGTGGAGGATCGGTAAGGGAGAGAACGAGAACAGAAACGGTTGTAACGACCCTCTTTAACCGTTTCCACTTCCTCGTACAAATTTTAGTGAAATTGTCGTGCACTCGAGGCTCTTCCCTTCGAGATGGTGGCGAACCTATTCAGGCACCACTCGAAAAACATTCGAGTGCACCATTACACGTCCGTCTGTTCGAGATACTTTATCTCGTTGATGCACGTCCCCCCACACCGTTCCATTGCTAGCTAATAAATGTCTGAATAAAATCACTGGAGTACCGCGTTAACGAAGATTGTAATCAGATTTCAGATGAAATTCATTCTACGTGGTTCCTGATGACAAATGGAAATTGGTATTCATTGAATTCGCGCGTGTATATAACTCCAGTTATTTCTATGTTGTCTAACATGGTGAATGTGTCAAGTAATGTGCTATTTCTACGTACATTCACAGAGGAAAATCTGAAATCTATTTTTCGAAAATAGCAATTGTTACAACTATCATGCGCAGACGGATGACGAGGGAAGCAAATAAAAAAAGTAGGAGAGAAAAGACATAGAAAGGAAAGAAAGAGAAGATGAGGTTGACACAGGGAATAGAGTAAAAAAGTGAATGTCAAGCGAAACGTGCGACAGGTTGACAGAATGAGAAGGTGCGAAGGACAATCAAACGCTACAGGGGAGAGAAAGTTAAGGAAGAAAATAGGCGGACGAGAATAAAATGCAGGTGGGGAAAATCGCGCGTAAATTCTGCGGTTCCTGGTGAACGCACGCGACGTTGACAAGTGTTCGTATGTATCGTCGGAGAAAGAGGGTAAACGTAGCCGGTTAAAACAAAAACTAGCCGAACGAGAAAGGGTTGGAGACGGCTCGGGGAAAGCCCGTGTCGTTTTTCGTTAAATGCTTGCCTAACGAATCCGCTGGCTCGTCCGGCTTTTGACGCGCTTGTTGTTCGTATCGTGAGCGAACAATTACCCCCGACTCGTCCGTGAAAACTGGTCGAAACACGGGAGGTGGAGAAAGAAAAAAAAAAAAAAAAAAAAAAAAAAAAAAAAAANGATGGACGCGCGCGCGCGCGCACGTACTCTCTATCCCCTTTGGTGTAAAGCGCGAAATTCAACAATACTGAAAAATGAAGAGCCTCCGGCTACGGAATGTGGAGATATTCTTTCTGGCATTCGAGGGAAAACTAATGTGATGACGATGATTAGGGAGTAATAGTACGTTGGATATTCTGTGACGACATGGTTAATGAGAGATTGAAACGTTTTAAGGAGAAACGATATTTCATTAACCCCTTCATATCAGAAAACAAAATATTGTATCATGCAATATTGTTCATGTAATAATTTGGACATGCTTCGAATTATTTCATGTAGCAGGGAAATAAAATTGTTTGATTGTAGAAACAACTTTTCCTTGATTTGATTCTTGCAAACTTATTTCATGTTCGAATTGTAATGAAAAGATGTCTGTTACGATATTACTTTGCGGAATATCAATGTATTCTTTAAAAAAAAAAAACGAAGATACAGATAGTATGCTTGCAAAGCATCCTTAACCTCATTCTTATCATTCGTAAGTATCAGCTGAGTTCAGATAAGAATGAAGAAATATATATTTTTAATAAGCACACTATCCTAAAGCGTAACGTGAAGATTTAAGAAATTCGATGAGTTTTACCGAAAAAAATTAAATGCAAGATTAAAATATACCTAACAAAAGTATATGTTTCAAAAACTGAAAAATATTGAAAGACAAATTTCTGTGTGTTGGAATAAATGATTCTTTCTGACAACTTTCTTCATGTATGTACTTTAATTTTACAGAACCTTGCTAAAACGTGCCATCAGAATTTTTTAAAATCAACATAAAATAATCCTGTAAAATATGTAACATATTGAATGAACTTCATTATAATTTCACTGTAAATTAATATTTAAAGCTTTGAGCGATAATATTCAGTATATACCATCACTGCGAATAGCGCATTGCTGGCTTCCCTTTGAACCATATCTTTACTTTAATCATTGGCTACGATACGATTCCATTTTCAAGGAAACGTGAGTGCACGATAGGAAACTGTAAATTGCTGCTTCCTGCTCCGCCGTTTCATTAAGTACAAGCGTTTCGAAATCGGCTATCGTAAATCCAATGGCATAATGCATAATCAACTGGCCACACGTTTCGCTGCTACGCCGATTTTTCTGAACGAATTAATCGGTGAAATTCTTGATTTCACGTCATTAATTTCAGAAAAATCGAAAAGGCAGTGTTAAATAATTGGCCAGTCGAAATATAAATAAATGTTAAATATAATCTTTTCTAATTTCGTTGATGGAAATGAAACTATTTGACAAGACCAATTGAAACATAAATGCGCGTTGCAGTGGTTGAGCTAATTAAAGAATAAAATAGAAAGGTATAGGTGATAAAAGATAAAAAAAGAATAAAGGATAAAATCCATGACTGAATTCGTTATTTCGTCAAATTTATCAATTCAGATTGTTCTTCGTTGCAATTATATCTCATCTTAAGTGCCATATTTTAAGTTGTTAATGTCAAAATACTTTTTATTGAAAACATACTTTTAAACGTACGTACGATTTATTTATCTTATACGGTTTCGCAGTAATGTGATATTTGTAACAGAGTTAATGAATTCGAATTTCAGATCATATTTCCAGAACGCTATTGCGCAAATCACGTCATAAAGCCTTCGTCGACCGGGCGAATTTTCAAACTGCTTCAACATTTAATCACCAATGAAATCAATTTCGTTCGATTGACCAATTGATTTCTAAATTATTAAAGGGAGTATTGTTTTAATAGCTACTCAAATTTCATCGCCTCAAGCTTTGCCTGAGTTATGTTGTACGTACTCGTGATACCCGATCACTGCGATCCACACACCCCCAAGCAGTTCCCTAGAATTTAATCGGCAGCATTATACCGACAGTTAATCTTGTTGGACAATACTCTCGGTCTGCTCGTAAATGTATAATACTATGATAGTCGGCTCTCTATGAAGATGCACTTCCGAGGGATTTAGAGTTCTCTGGCCCTAATTATACACCGTGATCTGACGGAGCATCGATGTCAATAAATCTTCAACATTATATCACAATATTAAATCTTCAGCCTTTATTATTTTTAAATATATCAACGACACAAAATTTGTTATCAAGAGAATAGGTGTATAAAAATACGTGAAAAAATATGTAAGGACAGAGCAACTCAGAAAATTTATGTAAATATTATAGCTATATATTGGAACTTTGCTTGCAGTTCTTTACGTAGGAATAGATTAATGAAACAATTTTGCGAATTTCTGTACTATATAGTGAAAACTCTACGCTATCAGTTATTCAAATATTCATTGAAAAGTCTCATCTTCTCAAAGTATAATTATCCAATTATATTCGTACAGTGTACTCATCAGTTTTACATTACTCTTGCGCACGCAACACTTTGCAGATGAACCTTGTTTCATGATGGCTCCTTCTGGACTAGACCATCGTGACTTCCTAACATTTGCCGTAATTGTTCCTTCGGATCGCATATCATAACATTTCCACCGTTCAACTGCTTTTAAATTGAGTTATTCTATGCAGCTCCTCAATATTTAAATATCTCACGTTTAGAAATGTAATATATAAGATGAATATTTCAGAGGCTTTGTTAATGAGATTTTTGGAAAGGATTATGGCTTATTTTACAAATAGCAGCATAGAAAAAGTATTCTTATTTAAACAATATAATATTCGACGAGTTTAAGAAAAAAATTATGCAACGATATTTTTTTTTGAAAGAAGTCTATATATAATATATTTAAATATCGCAGCGCGCAGATATTCTTAAATTTAACTTCAGAATTCTTATCTGTGCCCCTGAACATTTCGTCTGCATTATTCAAAATGGATGAAAATAATATCTATTTGGATTCCATTTCTTCACTCACGATCACAAAAACATAAAAGTACATAAAAACTCTGTAGTCTGACGATTACGCTCCGCTTTTCATTATAATTACGCTGGGATGGAATTATCGCAAAGGCGACACGAATTACGCAGGCTGCGTTAATAGTCCCGTTGTGATCTCTAATGGGGTATTATTATTCGAGTGTTGAACGTTATCAAGGAATTTTCCAGGCTCTCAGCAGTTGAATACTTTCGTTGGGAGAGGGAAACTTTGAGAACCGCGTATCAGCCAGAATTTCATAATAGTTTCCATTGCGCCGGAATATTGCGAAACAAGTTGCGCTGGGAACTGTGCGCAGGATTAGCACGGCTAAGTCCGGTGAGAATTTCTTCAGTTTTTCTGCCACTTCGTAAGTGGAGCCTTGTTATTCCAGTGAAAATTGCAGCTGGCGGAAAATAAAAGGGAAAACAAAACAGTTCAATATGACTTCGTTTAACGTCTGGATTTACCGTTCCAGTTTTTATAAACACGTTCTCGGCATTTTCGTTCGTAAAATCTTATACCTTGTGCTCCGACGAGAGGAAGGATTGAATTAATTTAGAAATTATCAAGCAAAATCTGAGAACGAATTTTTTCGGTCAGATCTAATATTTACTAATCACAATAATGATAATGTTTTATAATGTACTCTTATGTATCGCTAAGAATGAATATAGTGAAAAACAGGCAGTTTCTTTTTTTGAAAAAAAAAAAATTTGTAAGAATCTTCAGATAAACTTTTAAATAATCAAATAAAATCTCGCAACGAAACAATTATCTACTATTTACTTTCGACAGTGCCGTAGTGTGATCTTCTAGAATATAAACCTACATTGTCATGCACCACTGAGCGCAAAATATAGTAAAAAATAAAACATCTCCCTTTTAAAAAAAACAGTGTTTGTTTCGCGTTGATACGAGCTTCCGTCGCTGAGATGTCCTCGTTTGAAGAAAAATATAATTTTAAACACTTCTGCTGTCTCTCTCTCTGGCTCGTGTAGTAGTCTCACTGACCTGGGTCAAGCTTGGCACCTGTGCGATGGTCAGTCGCGGAAGCTGAGTCAGCGACTTTTTTTTTCCTACCATCGGCGCGCAACGTGCGTATTTTCCGGAAAAATGTGGGTCACAGCGTTTCAGTTACCATTCAACAGTGGATTTTAAACGCTTCGCTTTGAGACACTTCGCATAGAGTCGAGTTAGCGTTTTCAAACAAAGCGCATCGTTTCATTAGCAGACCCTCTGTTTCCTGAAATAGGCGTATGTGATAGTACAGAATTTTTTATTTAGATACATTTTACTCGTCGTTTTACCGCTACATTTCGTGTACACTAAATGAAATTCCGATGGAAAGTAGAAAGGGAAACACAGAAATCACTTCACTTCTGCAAATTTTAGGAATTTATTGTACGTTGTAAGATAATTTATGTAAATTTGTATTTCATTTCTGAATGTAGACTGAGAAAGTAGAACTTAGATGGAGATTTGTTGTACGATTTAAATATTATAATAAACCTTGTATTTCAATTTCTTTTAATTTTCAATTGTATTAAAATTTTCAACGTTTTTTTTAAATATTCTCAATAAAATCGTAAACGTCAAATTCGATATTGACTCAATATTTTACTTCTCATCTAAAAACGTTGCTGAAAAATTCTTACGTAATTTAAAAATTTTTTTTTTTGTTATATTTTTATCTAGTTTAAATTCAAACAAAAATAAATACTTCATACATATCAATTTGCATACTTTCGAACAACCATATTTTTCTAAGGATAAAAAATACTTCACGTTTGAATGGAATGTAAAAAAAAAATACTCGTGTCTTATAATTTTTCGTCTCAATTTCATGTTAAATAAGTCACGGTATCTCTAAAATCATCTAAAATCACAGTAGAAGCGTAATAACTTTTAGCAAATAATTTTTCATAATGAAAAATTCCTGATGTAATATTTTAACGAGTGTTTAAATGCAAATAGCAAAATAACGGAATTACCATGCCTATTTTGATAATATACGAATAAGTGAGGATATACAGTGTAAAACTATGAAAAACAAAGCGTTGGTAGTAAAACTTTGTTTTCCACCCTCCACGTATTAGTGAACGTGTTCGGGTTACTTCCGTGTGTGTGAACGTTGCGAATTTTTTGACCGAGGATTGAAACTGCAACGTTGGAAATAACTGTTATATAAAAAAAGTTCTTTGAAAAAACGTTAGAAAGAAACTTTATTCCGGACAACTGTTAGAAGTAAACCGCAGATTTTTATGCATTTGTGAAAAATTTGAACGTGAGGTGTATAATATGCACCGTCTCTATGAAATTAAATAACAAATTTATATTTCAATTACTCCCTAAATTAATTAGTCTTCTCAGTTACGTATCTCGTCTTCGCGCGATTTCTTTCCATGATTTCTCGGAAATTTCTCGCAATCCGCTCCGATGAACCGCACTGCGTGCACGCGTGCTCGGACGCAGCCGAGCGAGCACACCCGAAGAGAGATAAATTCACGTCGGCGAAGAGAAAACGGTAGCGATATTCAAATGCAAGAAACACGCGAGTGCAAATGTACACTGTAGCTGAAACTTTCCGCGGCTGCGCTTGCTGCCGCGTGGAAACTTTACGACGAAGAGTTCTCCGCTAGCCCCGAAAGAAGCTCACATTAGTTACGGTTATGGTTGCGCGGTTTCTTTTTTTCTTTTCCCCCTTTCCTTTTTTTCTCTCTCTCTTTTTCCATCCCCATCGCCACGCGATGGGAGAGAAACACTTTAAGATCAATAAAGCTGGTCGAACCGACGCAAAGTCGATGTAACTCGACGGGCCATGTTCAACATTCCCGTCACGTCATCTCCGCTACGCCCACCCCCGTGCAAAGATAAAACGCGCGAAAGTAAAGGGGCATCCGCTCAAATGTCTGGAAATACTGATTGCGATAAGCGTAAACTTGTTACGCGATAGAGTGTGTTGAGTCTGCGATATGTTTAGTTCAGCTTTTACTTTATGCTGTTTTTCTTTTTTTTTTTAATATCGAAGACGGTAGAATATTTTGAGGCAAAGATCGTGAATTTCTTTTTCATACAAGCCATGAAAATATTCGAACAGTTATCGTTGGAGAATTTTTATACTTTTATTATGCGCGTTACATAAAACATTTCGGAATTTCATTAATTTGTAGCGAGAGATGAGAGTGTTACGATTATATTGGTCGAATTTGAGACACAAAAAATATATATTTACTCCGGGAAATATATTTTGTGAATACATCTATATCTACAAAAATAAATTACTAAAAGTGACTTGTCCTTTATGATGTGGAAAAGTTTGAAATATATTTTCTAGAATACATCGTGTATTAGTATATACAATATTATATTTCGTAAGAAATTTCTATATATATATATATATATATTTTTTTTTTTCTATTTATTTCGAACCTGATCAGTGTAATAACAATTCACACTTCATACAGTGTTGATGAAATTTTAAGATGTTTTATACCTAACACATCGATCAAAAGTATATTCCTATGAATGCTCGAATTTTCGTCAGCAACTAATATAATAGATTGCTCGTGTTGCGTTCCACGGTAGCAGAGGTGAAATACAGAGATTTCGATCTTTCCGAATTGAATGCTCAGTTAATGGAACGATATGATTGAATCGGTCGCCGCTATTGTTTGATTTTTGCTCAGACGTCAATGAACGAATTGACATGCAAATGTGCCAGCTCCTCCGATCGTCGCGCCGTTGTTTCTCCTCGTATTATTATTATTTTTTTCTTTTTCCCAGCTGCTCGGTCGGATTATCAAGACTCATCGTGGCGTATTCGCTGCTACAATTATTCAACGATATTTATTGTCTTGACGTCGCCGTTGAGATAGGAAAGTTCATGCTGTCGTTTCGTCCACGATCATGGCGATTGTTCGTATCAATTCCAAGCATCGCGATTTTTCGCCAAGATCGCGCCCGCTCTGTTCACTAATGTATCAACGATTAACGACAGCGTTACGCTTAAAATAAAATACTTTATAATAGCACTGACATTTGCACGTGTGTGCATTATAAATATTTAACAGTACAACTAGAACTGTTTATGACGACCCTAATTCACACAGGGATTTGTATATAAATTTAGAAAGATGATGTATCTTTTGAGAAATTTCAGTGGCATGATCTTCTAAAAATATACAAACAAAAGTTATTTGGTTACACTTTATTAGAAACTTATCAGATACTTTCTCATTCATGACTGCGATAAAAGTTTCGTACTATAATCATCGACAGTTCTAATGTATGAATTTTATTAATCTTCCTCGTATACGTATATAAGGCATAAATAAGCGTTATACATTTTCGATATTTATAACGCGTTAATATCTTCGTGGGGCCGTTCGATACTCTATTGTCGATGGCCATTCCCAACCTCTTTTTTTTTCATCCATCGATAAAAATGCTAGCCTTGTCCCGAAAAGCAGCTTACGCGGAGAAAAAGGGAAACCGCGGGATTGAAAACCTCACCGCGCGTCGCTTCGTTTATTTGAAAGGTCCACCACACGTAAGCAAGTGGCACGCTGAGATAAAGTTTAAATCTCCGGAGTAATAAAAACGAATACGGGGGGACAATATATCTGGCGATGGAGTCTTTCTTTCGCCTGTGCTGGCCCGGCTTCGACTGTATATCGTCTGCCAAAGATTCATCCATACACATAATTTTTATCGTTTCTCTTTCCTTTGTGAAATCGATATTTCTAAACGTGAGATCGGCCAGCCTCGAAGATTGCCTCGCACTTGTCCATTTTATTTCCTCAATTTATGGTCGCAGCTTTGATAGACTTATTTTCCTCGCTATTTATCTATTTGTTTCTAGTAACAGTTGCTTTGAAAAGCAACTTGACACTAGACTTTCATATTCGAAACACTGAACAAGCGCTGTTAAATAATATAATAGTTTTGCTTGAAGAATCATTTTAATTCGTTCATCAAACGTCGACAACTTTTTAATAATCTTTTGTCGTCAATAAATTATATTCATGCAGGATTTGTATTTGATAAAACAAATGGAACTATAATTTACAAAAATGTATTGAATGTATCGCT
>NIPQ01119737.1:0-13309 GCA_002806875.1 Lepidotrigona ventralis hoosana
TTTATCTATATATTAGCCCGAAATAATACGAAGTTCCGGTACTTGTAATGAGTTTTATATATGACGTATTAAATTTTTCAACATTGTTTCTATGAATATATCATATCGATATGAATATCTAGTATTAGAAGACGCATCGCGGAGATTACTATGAACAAAATTTTATTGTACATAAATATTACTTTAAATTAATTAGCAAAGCAGAAGTATGGCGGATTTCCGTTATGTGGAATGACATACTTATATAACCATTCTACGCGGAGATTACTATGAACAAAATTTTATTGTACATAAATATTACTTTAAATTAATTAGCAAAGCAGAAGTATGGCGGATTTCCGTTATGTGGAATGACATACTTATATAACCATTCTGCACATCCCACATTCATTTTATCAATATATCATATTTTTCTGATTGTCTTATGGTAATGTACGCAACAGGGATAACTATGATCATCAGCTTATTGCGCATACAAGTCATCTAATATTATTCATACCCACATTCATTTTATCAATATATCATATTTTTCTGATTGTCTTATGGTAATGTACGCAACAGGGATAACTATGATCATCAGCTTATTGCGCATACAAGTCATCTAATATTATTCATCGACCCTGAAATGTTACGGAGTAGCGGTACGTGAAACTATATTTATGTAAGACGCATTAAAATTTTCAACATTCATTCTGTCAATATAATAATAATATGATTATCAGATCAATATGATTTATCGTCTTAGACCCTGAAATGTTACGGAGTAGCGGTACGTGAAACTATATTTATGTAAGACGCATTAAAATTTTCAACATTCATTCTGTCAATATAATAATAATATGATTATCAGATCAATATGATTTATCGTCTTAAAATCTACCTATTTTACCTACATTAACTCTTTTTGTTAAATTCAAATTGAAAAACATTTCACGTAAACATCGTCGAAATAATGTAATTCTTCGTATTATCACTGTTTCGTTGTGAAATGTAAGAAATATTTATGACATTATCAAGTTTTGTCGAATTTACAACGAAAAATACGAATTTTCCGCGATAACATCGTCGAAACAGAATACACCATGTATAGTCACTCGTAAAATCTACTAAATATATGTATAATTAGGAAGTTTCGTCGAATTTACAACGAAAAATGCGTATGTTTCCCGTAAACATCGTCGAACAATGTAATTTTACGTATTATATGGTTTCGTTTTGAAATCTAAGAAATATACTTGAGATCAGAACATTTTATCAAATTTACAACGAAAATTACGAATATTTAACAAAAACATCGAAACATGGTAATTAAACATATTATCACTGTCATGTCGCAAAATCTACGAAATATCAATTAAATTAGCAAGTTTTATCGAATTTATAACGAAAAATAAAAATGTTTCACGAAAACCTCGTCGAAAGAGAAAAATTTAACGTATTATCACCTGTCATGATAATAAATATTCGACATATCTATGAAATTAGCAAGTTTTGTCGAATTTACACCGAAAATTTGCGAGAATTACACGAAAACATCGACGTAAACAGAATTTCAACGTATTATCACTGTTTCGTAGTGAAATCTACGAAGTATACATGTAATTTGTAAGATTTGTGGAATTAACAAGGAAAAATACGAATATTTCACGAAAACTACGTCGAAATAGAAAGATCCAATGTTACCATTGTATTTTCCATGGTAAATTCGTGGAAACTTTCAAATTTTACAGATATTTCATAGATTTTGCAAATGAACAGATACAACACGTGAATTACTCCGTTTCGACAATGTTTTTATACACGGGATATATTCGTATTTTCAGTGTAGAATTCCTATTTTTCGTTGTTAATTCGACAAAAACTGCTAATTTCACGTATATTTCGTAGAGCTCAGGACGAAAGAGTGTTAAAACGTTGAATTTCTCTGTTTCGACGACGTTTTCCTGGAATGTACGTAAATTTCGTTTTAAATTCACAACACTTTCTAATTTCACAGATATTTAGTAGATATCACAGATAAGTCGTGATAATACGTTGAATTACTGTGTTTCGAACATGTTATCATATATATCAGTTTTTTTCGATATACATATGACTAAACTTACTAATTTTAAATATGTTGAATAATTTTCGTGTAACATTGATAACATGTTGAATTTCTCTTTTTCGACGATGTATTCTTGATTTATTCCTATTTTGCACTGTAATTTCGATTAAACTTGCCAATTTCACAAATATTTCGCAGATTTCACGACGAAACAATGATAACACGATGAACTTCTCTCTTTCGACGATGATTTCGTGAACATCCCTTTTTTTTCGTTGACAACTCTTAAAAATTGCTAATTTCATTGACATTTCGTTGTTATGTGAAAAGTGATAATAAGTTGAATATCTCTGTTTTGACGGTATTGTCGTGAAGTATTCGTAATTTTCGTTAAAATATTGCAAAACTTGCCAATTTCATACATATTTCGTAGATTTCAGGATGAAAACGTGAAAATACGTTGAATTACACTATTACACTATTTCACGATGTATTCGTGAAATATTCGTATTTTCCGTTTTAAATTTGAAAAAATTCTAGTTTCACTGTTATTTCGTAGATTTCACGACGAAGTAGCAATAATTCGTTGAAAATATATGTTTCTTCGATGTTCTCGCGAAATATTCGCATATTTCTTTATAAATTGTTCTTTATAAATTTCTTTAAAATTGTCCATTACACAGATATTTCATTTATTTTACAAATGAACAGTGATCCGTTCGATTTCTCTGTTTCGACAACGTTTTCATGAAATATTCGTATTTTTCGTTGTAACTTCATCAAAAACTGCTATTTATATGGTTATTTAATGGACTTCGCAACGAAAAAGGGATAATATTCTGAAATTCTCAGTTTCGTCTATGTTTTATTGAGATATTTGTATTTTTCGTTGAAAATTCGAAAAAACCTGACAATATCTAAGGTATATCGTAAATTTTAGACGAAAGAGTGATAAAACTATAAATATCTTTATTATGTCTAAGTTTTCGTGAAATATACGCATTTTTCGTTCAAAATTCGAGAACGGATGCTGATTTCTTACGAAATAAATACGATGAATTTTCTCCTTTCATCTGTATTTTCCAGAAATATTCATATTTTTCTCTGAAAATTTCGGAACTGATAAAAAATATTTGGTCGTCGTTATGTACTAAGAATTTTTTTCATTGTGAGCCATGCAATGTGTAAAATAATATGAGACCATCAGAACGGGATAATATTTCTACAGAATGAATGTCAAAAACTTTGAATTGTCATATGAAATCGAGGAATCACTCCAGAGAACCGTAGTATTTCACGGGCGATAAATAACATTTGCTCGTCATTATATAATAAAAATTTGTGTTCTTTGTGACCTCGTGATGTGCAGAATAATATAAGACCATACAATCGAGGTAATATGTTGACAGAATGAATGTCGAATACTTTGAACGGTCATATGTAAGCTCCGATACGTACCGGAGGACCTTAACATTGCGGAGCCAATAAATAATACCAGATAGTCGTAATATAACGAAAAATTGTGTTCATTGTGATTCCAGGGATGCGTAGAATAATACAAGATCATCAGATCGAGATAATATAATGATAGTATGAATGTCCAAAGATTTGCAGTGTCATATGTAAACCCCGAAACGTACCGAAGACATGTAGTTTCGAGGTCGATAAATAATATTAGATCGTCGTTAAATATTAAGAGATATATTGACAGAATAAATGACGAAAATTTTGAACTGCGTGTCACATTTGGACCTATTCCTCGTACCGGAAATTCATATAATTAACCCGATAAATAGTATTAGATGTTAATATGTACAATAAAAATTGTGTTCATTGTGAACCGCGACGCGTGGATAAATATAAGGCCATAAAGTCGATATGATATATTGCCAGAATGAATTTGGAAAATTTTGCAGTGTCATATGTATACATCATTCCACGTACAGGAACTTCATATATTACAGGTTAGATAAATAATATTAGATGAAATTTATTTACAAGAAATTGTGTTCATTGAGATCTCCGTATGTAGAATATTAAGATACAACCAGATAAGGATAAAATATTGATCCCATGTTTGTCGAGAATATCCAAAGGAAATTTGAAAACCACATTCCACCTACTAGATCACCGTAGTATTTTAGGATCGATAAATAATATCAGGCCGTCGTTATATATTATAAAATAGTGTTCACAGTGATCCTCGCAATGCGTATAATAATGTAAGGCCATCAGTCCGATATGATATATTGACAGAGTGAATGTCAAAAATTTTGAATTGTCACATGTTTACCCCGAACAGTAACGGAAGATCGCAAAATTTCAGGCCGATAAATAATATCAGATCACCGTTATGTATTAAAATATGTTCATTGTAATCTCCGTGATGTGTAGAAAAATATAAGACTATATCTATATGTAATGTTGTCAGAATGAATGTCCGAAATTTTGAACGTTCACATGAAATCCACGAACCATAACGGAGGACCGTTATATTTCAAGGAGGACAAAGAAATAACATTACTTCGATGATATACATTAAAAAATTATTTTCATAGTGAATCTCGCGTTGTATAGGATAATGTAAATCCGTCAGATCGAGATAATATTTGGTGCATAATTATTGTGCCATTTTTGGCGACTCCTTTCGTCTTAAAAATTGACGTTTTGTTTATTTTTTCACAGCAATAATCATTTCTTTTAAAATAGTGAAAATCTTTTCAAATATCGAAAATCATATCCATATTCGCCATATTATGCTCTGCCACTTTGAGAAAGGTTGGAAAGCAACCCAGTCATTTCGTGATGTCAACAAATATTTTGGCGATGGAACAATCAGCCAAAGCGAAGTTGTAAGATGGTTCAAGAAGTTTGAATTGGGTGATACAAGCCTCGCAGATGAAAAAGAAAGAAGTCGCCCATCTCTACGACCAGGTATTTTTGGCAGCTGTGGAAGAAAACAAAATCTTGACAACTTGGATAACTTGGTGACCACCGTCAAAGTGTGGATTACCTCTTAAAACAGCAACTTCTTCGCTCGTGGAGTCGACCGGCTGCCAAGCAAATGGGAAACACTAATTGAAGTAGTAGGTAAATGTCAGAATTCGTTGGGGACTCATCCAGCCAATTTCCATACTTTTCCGTGCTTTTTAAGACGACGAAAGATGATCGAGTGGTCCACATTGAAATCTTCGGGCAACATTCTCGTTGTCAAGATTTCGTTCTCTTTCACTGCTGCCAAAAGTGCCTGGTCGTCGAAATTTGTTGGTCGACTTTCTACTTTTTCATCTGCGAGGTTTGTATCGTCCGATTTGAACTTCTTTAACTATCTTACAATTTGGCTTTGGCTGATTGTTTCATCGCCAAAGAGTTCGTTGAGATCGCGAAATGACTGGGTTGCACTCCAACATTTCACGAAGTGGTAGAGCATAATATTTAAAAAGAGAAGATTATTGTTGTGACAAAGAATTAAACAAAACGCCAATTTTCAAGACGAAAGTAGTCGCGAAAAAGAGCGCAATAATTATGAACCAACTTAATATATTGATACGGTGTGGATATGAGTGTCGAGTATCTTCAATGAGCATACGTATTCTTCATTTCACATCTCGTACCACCGTAATATTTCAGGATGTGTAAAAAATATTATAATGACAAATGTATTAAAAAATTGTGCTCATAGTGTTTCGCGATGCCTAGAATAATATGAGACCGTCAAATCTATATATTATATTAACATGAATGTCGAAAATTTTGAAGCAGTGTAAAAAATATTATAATGACAAATGTATTAAAAAATTGTGCTCATAGTGTTTCGCGATGCCTAGAATAATATGAGACCGTCAAATCTATATATTATATTAACATGAATGTCGAAAATTTTGAAGCGTCGGATAGTACCGCAGGAACTCAATATTTCACGTTCGATACGTAATATCAGATCGTAGACACAATTTTAAAAAATGCGGTCATACTGGTCCTCGGGTGCGTAAAATAATGTAAAACCTTAAGGCCAAATCGGATAGTACCGCAGGAACTCAATATTTCACGTTCGATACGTAATATCAGATCGTAGACACAATTTTAAAAAATGCGGTCATACTGGTCCTCGGGTGCGTAAAATAATGTAAAACCTTAAGGCCAAGGTAATATATTGAAACTGCAAATGTCGAGAATTTCTATAAAGCATGTTTAAACCCCACTACACTTCCTGGTATACCGTAATATATATTGTTCTATAAATAGCATTAGATCGTCTTTATGTATATAAAAATAGTGACCATTCTGATCCCCGCGATACATAGAATAATAAAAGTCAATCAGATAAATACGATATATAGATTGAATGTCGAAAATTTTTTAAGTTGTCTCATGTAAACCTCAAACGGTACAGTAGGACGGTAATATTTGAGGCTTGATAAATAAAATTAGATATTCCTTGTATATTAAAAAAATCTGTTCGTATTGACTCCCGCAATGCGGAGAATAATACAAAACCATCACATCAGTTTAATATATTGGTACGACGAATGCTGGGAAATTTTAAGAATCATATGTAAACATCATTAAACTGCTGAATTTCAGGGTCGAAATGACGGAATATTGACGGAATGAATATCAATAACTTACACATCAGTTTAATATATTGGTACGACGAATGCTGGGAAATTTTAAGAATCATATGTAAACATCATTAAACTGCTGAATTTCAGGGTCGAAATGACGGAATATTGACGGAATGAATATCAATAACTTCGTTTACACAAGTAAACACCGAATCGTACGGGAGGACGGTAATAATTCTGGGCAGATGAAAAATAATAGATCGTGGTCATGTATTAAAAAATTGTGTTCGGTGTGATGCCTGCGATTCGTAGCATAAAATAATAACATCAGACGAAATATATCGAGAATATGTGTCGGAAATTCTGAGTTGTCATATGTAAATTACATTGCACGTCTCGAAGAAATATATCGAGAATATGTGTCGGAAATTCTGAGTTGTCATATGTAAATTACATTGCACGTCTCGAATATCCGAAATATTTTAGGCAAAATAGTTATTATTAGATGATATTTCTGTACAATAAAATATGTTCATAATGATCTCTGCGTTGCGTAGAATATTATAGGAACATCAGATGAGTATGGTATATTGACTGAAGGAATAAAATATTTGAAATTTTAAATAAGCTAAAATATTTGGACTGTATGTAAATCATTCCACGTATCTGCCGTAATATTTCAGGATCGATAAATAATACTAGATGATATTTATGTACATTAACGTAGTTATCCCAGTAATGTATAGAATAATATCCTAGTAATGTATAGAATAATATTAGACCATCAAATCGATATAGCTGGCCGAATGTGTATCGAAAATATTGAACGATCAAATGATATCCACTTACCACGGAACAAGAATCCGTAGTATTCTCGGTAACATAAATAACATTAGATGATGTTTATGTACAGCAAAGCTATTTTCATAGTGATCCACGCGATCCGGAAAATAGTGCAGGACCATCAGATCCAAATTGACAGAATGAATATCAATGGTTTCGAAGTGTAAACCCAATTCTATGTTACGAAAGCCGTTATACATCAGACTCGAGAAATAGTGTTATATGATATTTATGGACAATAACATGTTGTTCATAATTATTCCAGCTATTTGCAAAATATTATAGGACTATTGTGACGATATGATAAATTGACAGAGAGAATGTCGAAAATTCTGAATTGTCATATTATCAACCTCATTCCATGTACCGAAAATCCTTAATATTTCATGCTCGATAAATAATATCAGATGAGATTTATGTACACCAAAATGGTTTTAGTAGTGATCCTCGCGATGCGTAGAATTATATGAGAACATCAGATCAATATGATAAGCAGCCGAACGAATGCGAACATTTTCAAGTGTGATATGTAAACTTCATTCCACGTACCAGAAATCCGTAACAATTCAGGCTTGATAAAAACTATTAGACCAGATTTATCTAGAATAAAATGGAGTTCACTGTAATCCCTGCAATGATTAGAATAATATAACATAAACAGAACGATACGGTACATTAATAGATGCAATGTCGAAAATTTTGATGTGTCATATGTAATCTTCATTTCACGTTACAGAACACTGTAACATTTGATTAAATAACAGTAAATAACATTTGATGATATTTAAGTACAAAGTAATGATATTATTTGTGATTTCCAAATGCGTAGAATAATATAAAACCATGAAACAGCTTTGATATATTGACAGAAGCAATGTGGATAATTTTGAGTTGTCACATGTTAACCACAATCCACTTACTGGAACTCCATAATATTTCAGTCTGGATAAATGGTATCAGATGACAGTTATGCTCAAAGAAACAGTGATCATTGTGAACCTACGTCATTGCGTAAGATAACTTAAGGCGTAATCAATATGATACAGGAGGCATCAGTGTGGAAAGTTTTGAAGCGTCTGAAATATGTAAACCTCTTTTCACGTACCGAGAATCCNAGCGTCTGAAATATGTAAACCTCTTTTCACGTACCGAGAATCCGTAATATATCAGACTTTATAAAAGATATTAAATAATATTTATGTTACGAAAAATGGTGTTTCCTGCGAACTCCGCGATGCGTAGAATAATATAAAACCATAAAATTACCATGATATATTGACAGAATGATTGTGGAAAATTTTGAATGCTCATATTTAAAAAATATTTATGTTACGAAAAATGGTGTTTCCTGCGAACTCCGCGATGCGTAGAATAATATAAAACCATAAAATTACCATGATATATTGACAGAATGATTGTGGAAAATTTTGAATGCTCATATTTAAATATCATTGCGTACCCGAAATCCGTAATTGCCCTGGCACGGTAAATAATAATAGATGATATTTATGTAGAAAAAAATGATGTTCATTGTGCGCCTAGCGTTGCATAGACTAATACAAGGCCATGAAAACAACGGTAAATAATAATAGATGATATTTATGTAGAAAAAAATGATGTTCATTGTGCGCCTAGCGTTGCATAGACTAATACAAGGCCATGAAAACAATATTATTATGGAATGAATGTGGAAAATTTTGAATGATCGTATAAAAAGCTCATACAACTTACCGTAAATTCGTAATATTTCAGGTTTATATATAATATTAGATGACATTTACAAGAGAGAGACTTATTTATAGTGAATGCATTTGATACATGGCAAATTGATACAAGGCCAAAATTTCGATATGATATACTTTCAGAATGAATGTGAAAAATTTGATGCTACATACGTAACCCACATTCTACGAATCGTAATACTTCAAGATCGATAAATAATATTAGATGATATTTATTGACAAAAAAATGGTGTTCATAGTGAACACCGTGATGCGCAGAATAACACAAGAATATAAATTCGATATGATATATTTACAGAATGAACGTTGAAAATTTTAAGTGGTCATACGTAAACATCATTACACGCATCGTTACATCGTAATATTGCATTCTTGATGATTAATAGTAGATAACACTTGTGTACAAAAAAATTGTGTCCATTGTGAGCCACACAATGCGCAGAATTATGATGGACCTTGAAATTGAAATATTTACATAATGAACATGTAAATTTTGGACGGATATATGTAAATCTGATTCCACATACCGAAACACTGTAATAATTCAGGCTCGATAAATAGCGTTGTATGATATTTACATTAAAAATATGGTGATAATTGTGAACCTCGCTGTTCGTCGTCTAATATACGGCAATAAAATCGATGTGATATATGGACATAATGAATGTGGAAAATTTTGAATTGTGATATGTAAACATCATTCCACGTGCCGAAACTCCGTTATGATTAGGACACAATAAATCGTCGTCTAATATACGGCAATAAAATCGATGTGATATATGGACATAATGAATGTGGAAAATTTTGAATTGTGATATGTAAACATCATTCCACGTGCCGAAACTCCGTTATGATTAGGACACAATAAAAAATATTAGACGATATCTATGTACAAAAAAATTATCGTCCATTGTGAATATACCGATACGTAGAATAATACAAGAACATAAAATCGAAATGATATAATGACAGATTGAAAGTGGAAACTTGTGAATAATCATATGTAATCCTCATGCACGTACCTGAAGGCCGTAACACATGTGAATATACCGATACGTAGAATAATACAAGAACATAAAATCGAAATGATATAATGACAGATTGAAAGTGGAAACTTGTGAATAATCATATGTAATCCTCATGCACGTACCTGAAGGCCGTAACACTACTGGCTCGGTAGATAATACTAGATGACATGTAATTACATACTATAATGTTCAATGTGAACTCCGCAATTCGAAAAATAGCAATAATCATATGTAATCCTCATGCACGTACCTGAAGGCCGTAACACTACTGGCTCGGTAGATAATACTAGATGACATGTAATTACATACTATAATGTTCAATGTGAACTCCGCAATTCGAAAAATAGCACGGAATAATAATACCAATATTATATATTGACAGAATGAATGTGGAAAATTTTGAATGGTCATATGTAAACCTCAATCCACGTAACGGAGTTCCACAACATTTCGAGTTAATAAATTATATAAAACGGTAGGAATAATAATACCAATATTATATATTGACAGAATGAATGTGGAAAATTTTGAATGGTCATATGTAAACCTCAATCCACGTAACGGAGTTCCACAACATTTCGAGTTAATAAATTATATAAAACGGTAAGTAAAAACAAAAAAGTGGTTGTAATTGTTAACACGTTGCGGAGAATAATATAACACCATAAAATCGATATGGTATATTGATGGAATGAATGTAGAATAAGAAGGATTTTCATATGTAAACTTCATTCCACGGAACGGAAATTCGTAATACATTAGTGTCCATGAATAATGTAAGATAATATTTATGTACAAAGAAATGATATTCACTGTGAACCCCGCGATACGTACAATAATAGAAGATACTAAAATCGATGTGATTTGTTGACAGAATGAAAGTGGGAAACTTTGAATTGTCATACGTAAACCTCATTTCACATAGCGATACTCCGTAATATTTTAGACTCGATAAATAATACTAGATGTTTATGTAAAATGAAATGGTCTTTGTAGTAGTCGCCGCTATGCGTTAAATAGTAGTAAGTCAATCAAACCAATATAATAAATTCTGACGGTCAATGTATGAAATTGTGAAGGAACGCATGTAAACCTCACAACCCGTACCGGAAATCGGTAATACTTCAAGCTCGATAAATAATATTAGATGATATTTGTATAAAAAATAATTGTTGTCATAGTGATCCTCGCGTCGCATATAGTAATATATAAATAGTAATATATAAAATATGATATGACGTATTGAAGGAATGAATGTCGAAAATTTTGAAGTATCACATGTTGTACAGCTTTGTTGGAGCATGCGATCCTCATACCACGTACCCGTAATATTTCAGGCACTGTAAATATTAAGTGATATTGTAAGCACTATAAATATTAAGCGATTATAAAGAAAAGAAAGGGGTCCATAGTGATCCAGGCGTTGCGTTAAATAATGAAGAACAATAAAACCGATATCATACATTCTCGAAATAAAATTCGGAAATTTCGAATCTTACGTAAACGTTGTACCGCACCTGGGCTCCGTAATATTTTAGGCTTGATGGATAGTATTAGATCGTCGTGTATATTAAAAAATTTTGTTCATAATGTTCTCTGCAATGCGTAGAATAATATATGTTCGTTCATAGTTTTCTACACACATTCTGTCATTATATCACATCAACTTTATAAACTTATATCATTCTACGCAAGGTGGGGAACTACATTGTTCATAATGTTCTCTGCAATGCG
The DNA here is from genome assembly GCA_002806875.1 of Lepidotrigona ventralis hoosana. Taxonomy (NCBI): domain Eukaryota; kingdom Metazoa; phylum Arthropoda; class Insecta; order Hymenoptera; family Apidae; genus Lepidotrigona; species Lepidotrigona ventralis. The sequence goes on from NIPQ01119737.1 coordinate 11,960, forward strand.
TAGAATAATATATGTTCGTTCATAGTTTTCTACACACATTCTGTCATTATATCACATCAACTTTATAAACTTATATCATTCTACGCAAGGTGGGGAACTACATGAAAAATATTTTTTTATCTGAAAATATCATCTAATATTTTTGTCGAACCTGAAAGATTACTAAGTTACGGTACGGTAAGTGTAGTTTACATGTGTTCGTTTAAGGATACATACATTCAATGCATCAATATATTATCTCGAACTGATGGTTTCATAATATTCTGCGCATCGTAGGGATTATTATGAACATAATTTTTTAATATATAACGACGGTTGATATTACTTATGTAGTCTGGTTTGTTAGAGAGCTGCGGTGAGCTACGTGGCTTAGGTATGAAACATCAAAACCGTCCACACTCATTCTGTCATTATGAACATAATTTTTTAATATATAACGACGGTTGATATTACTTATGTAGTCTGGTTTGTTAGAGAGCTGCGGTGAGCTACGTGGCTTAGGTATGAAACATCAAAACCGTCCACACTCATTCTGTCGAAATATCATGTAGATATTATGATCGTAAAATATTCGGAGTTCACAATGAATACCACTGTATGATACATAAATATTTATTAGGATTACTTATATTGTCTGAACTATTACAGAGTTCCGCTACGTGGAATGAGTTTTACGAATGGCCGTTCATAATTTTCCACATTCAATCTGACAATATCGATTTTAAGGTCTCATATCACTATATGCATCGCGGGGTTCATAATGAATACCATTTTTTTATACATAAATGCCATCTAATATTCTTTATCGGGTCAGAAGTATTACGTAGTACCGACACGTGGAAAGAGGGCAAACCCGAAAGCCTTGGGGCGTGACGACTCCACGGAATCGAGTTGGCCAAACCCAGGTCGAGGTTGTAATGACCTCATGGGTAGCGGGTGTGACTTGCGAAAGGTACGACCAGTATGGCCGACTCACTGGTACCGAGGGGGTTGACATTATAAGCCCACGGAGAGGTTTTGCCCTCCGTCGTCGACCATTTGGGTTGGACTCTCGGGGGCAGATGGTAAAGCTCATATAGGGGCGAGAGTGCGGAACCGACTCACTGGTACCGAGGGGGTTGACATTATAAGCCCACGGAGAGGTTTTGCCCTCCGTCGTCGACCATTTGGGTTGGACTCTCGGGGGCAGATGGTAAAGCTCATATAGGGGCGAGAGTGCGGATAACGCCTCGACGGGTGAGCTGCGTTTGCAGCTCGGGTGCCGACCTGCTGAGCCGGTAGGGATTCTAGAAAGGTCCCGGCCAGACCATGGTTGTCTTGGAGTTTTTGCTCTGAGACAAATTGGTAGTT
>NIPQ01119771.1:0-13194 GCA_002806875.1 Lepidotrigona ventralis hoosana
GAATTAATACTAACGCAGGAGTACACTGCAAGCGAAGTGAAAAATCACTGTGAAAAACAACCTGAAAAATCATTGTTTAATGGAAACGCAAAAGAAATATATGATTAATGTACCAGTTGTCGAATAACATTGTCATCAATGGTTGTTTCGTGAATTTATATAATTAACAGCGTTTGCTCCCTTTCTATTTAGACATACCATAAGAAAGCATAATAATTTTCCAGAAAGTAAATAAACTCGAGTAATGTGAACAACTTTATATCGACGAGGTTTGAATTACATTAGTAGTAATAAAAACTACTAATAACAATCGGTATAGCTTGAAATGGCGATGACAAATGGTCAGGTGAATTAATACTAACGCAGGAGTACACCGCAAGCGAAGTAAAATTACACGGCTGGCCAACGCCACCATCGATGAAGTTTAAGTAACGTTCGAATAAATATCGGGAGGATGAAATTGCGAATCAACTAAGACAAGGGAGATTCGACGTTTTAAGTGCGCCTCTGCTCCCGATTTCCGGTCCGGAACGTTTGCATCGGATGGAAACAAATTTCCGAGTCGACAGGCTGGTGCAGCAGACGGAAGATTTTCCTCGAAGATTGAACGATACGGAGGAATCGTTATACTCGAAAACTTCGAATCCCCCGTAGATATCTAGATACCGCCATACCAGATAAATATCTACGAAACTGCGGGAATTTTTCACGATCGTTTATCCCGAGTATCGCGCATTCGTTCCGCACGCTACATTTCTCACGGCGTCTCGAAGTGGAAAAAGGAAGAGCCAACCAGCGGCCAACCATCTCTCCCTTTCTCCTTGCATTCGATTCTCGCAGCGAAAGCTCAGCGTCGTCGCCGAACCTCCGTCCGTCATATCCGTCGGCCGATGATCCGAATCCTCTCAATCTTCCAAATCCTCCGGACGAATCGTCCGCTTTAATAACGCCGCGTATATTTATCAGTATAATCCTCGTTTCGATGTTCATCCTCCGAAATAATACGCTCTTACTTGCGATATCACCAGATCGTGTTCACCCCGCCATGCCACGTGTCGAGCTGATTTAGAATTGTTTACGACCGTTTACCAATTTTGCGAATTACGCGGCTGATTCATGGAGCAACTTTAATATATAACGAATCGATACGAACGAATTCACATGTATGCACTTTAGATATTGCACCGAAATTTGATCGATCGACTGTCGGATAAATTTTATGGTACTAAAAACTCGTTGAATTTCGAAAAACAAGTTGGTTTTTGTTTTGTTAGTCTCTGCTCTGTTATTGTACGTTTGTGAGGTACGAAACATTATCTTTCGAAAAACAATTTTTCATTATTTTTTGTATATTGTATCGTAAATCGTAATATTATTTACGGACTTAAAAAATGGAATCTAACGAATATCAAGTAAATTATTTTATTTATTAAATGTTATAAGAATATATATATACACTTTTAATATTTTATACATTTTATCATATTATCTGCATTGTAAATTATATCATACATTAGCCAAACGAGATACATTTACAAAGTGAACAGGAAATAATGAGACCGAATAATCGAGATCTCTTAACAGATCAAGTAATCTTTCAACGATATTGGCATTTCGGCAGACAACGTAGGTAGAAGTTCGTCGTGAATATATTAATTTATTTACAATGGAATTAATCCAACATTAACTCTTGTACAAGCGTAAAAAGACAATGATTAATAAAAGGCGTGTTTCGGGCATGCCATTAACCGCATCGCGCGTTGTATGGAAACCACATGACCGAAAATTCGTCCCTAATATACGCAGCAACCGCACAATCTATTTAGCAGCGAACGACTATAACGTAGTACAGCAACTGTATAAATATCATATTTAATGTTTACAATTTTCGGTCTGCGATAAACGTTAGAAAGGATAATTGGAGGATAATTTACCAAACAGCGAAATAATCCGTTTTATTTTAAATTACGCGCGTCACTTTGAAAATTAACTTCGATTAACGTAAGTTCAGTTATGCGTGGAATCTCGAAGATTTGAACTTTCCGAAATAGTATTTAGAATTCGTTCGAAAGATAACATTTGGGTCCTGTCTTGAAGTATTTTATTTTATTTCAAATATTATTGTTGGAAATAAAATTATATTTAAGAAAAGACATATATTTAAGAAAAGAAATAAGCACCGTTATTGTTAAAATAAGGACTCGAAGGAAGTGAGTCTGAATTCTGAATCTAATAATTATTATAATACAAAAATTTCCTAAAACGTAATAAAAAATGTTAATTAATTGTGATACTTAAATGTGTGCTTTTACAACTAAGAAAAATTTCAAATAGAAGATCAAAATATTTTACTTCAGATTACTAAAATGAAATATTTTATTTAATCATGTTTATAATCACTTTGTTTTCTACACTATAAATAATTCCATTTGCTTTCAGTATTTCACTTATTCACCAGAATGATAAGAACAAAAATATTATTAAAATCAAATTACTAAATTGTCTTGAGAGAGAAAAAGAGAGTTTTCTTTATTTCTCATATCTATTTGAAATAGAATATTTTTCCTCCAAATTTTGCCCCACTGATTGCGAGAACGACCATAGATGTTCTTCAAAATCGAACGAAAATTCTACCGACGAATTCTCCTACCGTCGAAACCAAAACTATGCAACCGGATCGATACTTGGAAAACTGTCAATCGAATTCTGGCCGAAGCGACGATGGACCGAAACCGCAAATCCACGAGACCGACGGCGACGTAGTCCGAATCGGGTCGACGTCGAAGGAAGCTCTTTGACGTGGAACTGTGTACGGAAGCGGCATTCAAACGCCCTGCCAGCCCCTCGACACCATTTACCGAGGCGATAGCGTCGATAAATGGCCATTAGTCCGCCATGTTCACCCACAAAACCGAAATGCACGCGTGCCATTGATAGACCGGAAGCCGATTTTCACCGGCAGTTGAGCTCGAGCATCAAGTTTTCGGCACGGGAAATCGTTCGAGGGTTCGATCGACCTTCAAGGATTTAATCGACGATGTAATTACTCCCGTTCGGGTGTTAAGTACCGTTTTGATACATAAGCACGTTATTACATGTACGTAACGTGCCTTTCGCGAAGAGAAGAAGGGAAACTGCGGGAGTTGTTTTTCGTTGGGAGGAATCTTGTCTCTGAAATCTGTTACTTCGGATAAGAGAATTTTGCAGTATCTGAATGATAAACACACCGATTTTACAAAAATTGAAATTAAAATACGTATTAATTTAATGTCTCTTTTTTTTGGACACAAATACGTTAATACCTTTTTTTTTTACAAGGAATGGACTTGCTAATGCATTAAAAATTATATCATTCCAACGAAGTTGGAAGAACACGGCTCAACGAAGTTTACATGCTCGTCTATCAAAAGCTATTAATCGGATTATGAGCCCCTCGTGACCGAGCAAATCTAGCCTGATGCATTTTTTCGAGAGATATTCGGATGGTCTGTTTTAAATGCCTCGGCTTGCATTATGTGAAATCCTCTGAAAAAGAAATTATTTTCCGCAGAGAGGAGAGAGAGGAAATTACAGGATTTCCTCATCAAGAGGAATCTCAATAGAAAGAATCTAAATAGAAAGCGTTATTCTTTTCGAGCAAAAAGATTACTTCTCGAAAGCTAGGGAGGGAAATTGAAACATTTAAACAAGAAACATCTCACGTGCAATTCAAACACGCGAATCCTATCCTTGACAAAAATTATCCCCGGAAGAGAAGAGAGAAAATTGCGGGATCCTTTTTCAAAAGAGATCGCTCGTACGCGATCCGTCGTTTCAAAAGTGTCCCGCGCGTATGTGAACGCGAAACACGCGAGTACTCGGCGAGTAGAAACGCGTGAAAAGAAATTATTATTCGAGTTAAAGAAGGAAAATTGGATTCCAAGGAAAAGGAGAAAGAAGAAAAAACGAAAACGAAAGAAGCTTTGCCAAGAGAAAAATAACGTGCAATCTGTCGCTCTGATAAAAGCGTTCCGCGAGATGTTACACAGCGAGATGTCGAGAGAAATTATCGTCCGAGGAGAACGAGCTTTGCCAGAAAGGAAATTGCAGAGTTTCTCGGTCAGAAGGGATCCTATCTGCAGACTGTTGACCAAACAAATGAGCATCACGACATGCGAATGCGGAACGCACAGAACGCGTGCCAGCGTCGCTTGTAAAAATAATGAAGAAAAAAAGTTCAAGACCAAGAGTTTCAAGAGGGCCACAACTTCTTTCAGCCTCTATGATCCTCGGACCAATTAATCCACGCGGCTCGTTCATATACACGCGAGTCTCAGCGAGACGCGTTTTTGCTGGTGGCGTCGCTGCCACTCGAATCGACGGAAATAAGAGTTTCGAGTTACGAACGAAGGGTTTCTTTCAACGATTCGCTTATACGACTGCTGCTTCGAGCTTGCACGCGACCCACATATCATTCCTCAACTTTAATCTCCGTCTGACGGATGCTGGGCCTTTTCGACTATTAACAATCACACTTTTCGCAGCTTCAGAATGACTACAATAAGATGACAAATGTATAAATCAATATACAATATTCATAGAATTTATAAATCACGTTTGTGAATTTTAACAAATATCATATCTGTTGTTTCTTCACATCTGATGTTTCTATATATAAATGTACATCCATCTTTCTTTACGTAATAATTGAAAATAAAAATCTCGCGAAGATATTCGAACGCACGTCGATACTTTCTATAAAAATGCGTGCCATACGAAACAATTTGAAATTTCATTAACACTACAGTGGGACTCGACTGTTTTGACTGTATTCAAGTTTAAAAGAAATTGAAAAAGTATAAGAATTTTAAGATATTTAATACAAGTATATTAATTTTTAATTATAATTCTGCAATAAATATCTTCTACATAAATTTTTAAATTGGTTTCAAGTTTTATAATAGTTTAATTATAATAGTCATCATTTATTACAGCGTTAATTAAATCTCAAAGTATTTCATTTAAAATATGCACAAAACATACACGTACAATAAAAATTTTCTATGATGATTTACAAACCGTTGTGTCTTACTTTTAATAATACATTCACATTTTGAAACTTTTATTCCTTCACAATTGTATTTCATCTATGTAATAACATAAAAATATCAAACGATTTAATATCCGAGCACTACAATATACTTAGAGATTATTGTAACCCTGAACTCACTGAGTCAATTATTAATATATTAAGACTCTCGTCGTAGTTATTAGAAACACAAGTCCGATTTATTTAATATGCTCCCTTGGAACTACAGCAGATAATCATCTCCCCCTTCATGAAATCATAGAAGATTGAACTCCAGATTTTCCATTCGATAATCCTCGCGTGACGAAACTGAAAAAAAAAAAAACTGTAAAAAAATACAATTTTCCTTTTAAGAGGAGCTCATTTCTCGCACATCGTCCATTCCAACTAATCCTAACAAGTTCTCCAGCAGCTTGTACGTTTAACAGCCACTATCTACGAACGATCTTCCCTACACACCGCGTTTACTGCGCCGTGTTTACTGCCTTTATCTCTTTTATTGCACTCTTCCGTGCACGCTCGCGTCAAAACCGTTCGTACCTCTTTCATCCTCTTTCTTCCTCGCTTTTACAGATTTTCCACGCTTTTTCCACAGTCGGGGTGGAAGTTAACCCAGAAGGATGCGACGTGCGTTCTAATGTTTCTCTCGCGCCGGTAAGGAGAAGAAAAGCAAGGAGAGGATCAGCGATTTCGAAGGAGCTGCGAGAAGAGAGAGGATAGGGTTTATAGCAGCCGACATGACCGCGAGAATTCTCGCTTTACGAGCGATAAAACTAACACCCGAGAACTCGAGGCTCCTTCATTTTCGCGGCGTTTCTGGTCTCTTCGCGGTCTCTCACTTCCGGCGCCTTCAGCTGGAGACGCTCGGATTCTCTCAACCATCACTCGGCGAGCGAACGAATCATAAAACTCTAGATACACGTTCCTAGACTGATGTCGAAAGATCTATTCCTCGGGAATCTAGGATCTTTCGATGCGTGTTTGCGATAAGTGTATCTGGATTTAAGACCTGAAGTTACGTTACATTTCTATGTTTTTAAAATACATGTGTATTTCACTAAAAGTGTTGGAAGTGTTTCAGTGTATATTTTTCGCGGATATATAATCAGGAAAACTAGAAATTTTTCAAACACACCGAGCGATCTACTTCCTTATATTTTCTATTTAAATTTTACATTTTGTATTACATTTTGTATCTATTGTTTTGTAATGTTTATATTTTTGGAATATATAAGATACCTTTATATTTCGGATAGTAATTGTAATTGGAATTTATACTTCGTGTTACGTACACACGATACATATAATGAGAAAAAAATAAATAAATAAATAAGTGTATAAAAAAAAAAGATAAGAATCATACACACTGACTTCTCATAAAAATATGAAGCATTATCATTGATCATTTCTCCAAAAAATGAACAACACCATACATCAGAGAGCAATCTCTAAATATTTAATTTCAACATCCAATATCGTTTTATCAACCGTTGCACGCTCCACGCTTTCTACAAATAGAACATTGCAAAGGAAAAACCCATTCGAACAGACGCAAACGTGAACGAGAAGTGAAAGGAGCAGCAGGGTTGGATACAAGTCGACCAGTGTGTGCCCGCGCATTTAAATTCCTCGCGACTGCATCTGCATCCAGCAGGGTTTAACGATCGGAATGAAAATCAACGGCGAGTGCTTCTCTGCGGAGCCGATATTATAGATTTATCTCTGGTCTGGCAACTTGAAAGCGAGGCGAACTCGGTCGAACACTCGGCCCGATAATAAGAAACAACGCCGAGCACACAAAGAACGGAAGAACGCGCGTGTTCGAGCAACAGCGCGAGCTATTGAACCGATTACAAACAACCTACTGACGATCGGCTGGCAGAGGAACAGCAGACGATCGTTGCACAAAGGGCACGATGCATCCGGTGCAGTTCATCGCAGAGACATCGCGAGATCTGCGTACGCAAGAAACGCATTAAACCGCGCGATAAATGAAAGCCGACAGTGATAACACGAGACTCGAGAGCTCGTTGTGCCTCCATCGTTGCGTTTCCATCCAGGTTTCACAATGTTTCACCCTGTATCAAGCCACGACACGACACGCACAAGAGGGTACCTCCACGTCAAATTATGGATCCACCGATAAAAAAAGAAACTCGCGTGCAAACTCACCATTTTTTCCCGTTTCTAGCGACCTGTCGTTACAAGCGTGTTTCTGTCTGCCTCGAGCGTGCACGCATGATGCAGATATCGATACTTCCTTGGCGTAATCGGATGCGTCGAAGGAGATCCACGTCGTTTTCAATAATGGAAAAATAATGGCACGTATTTTTGAACGCATAATGCTGCTTTATTACAGAGACCTTTCGAAATATAAAAGATAATAGATAATTCTTTCGGCGAAAGAAGCTGAGAGGGACATTCTGATAGACCACTTGTAGATCTGTATTAAATTTATTAATTAGAATCTACGTGACTTGATTTTAATCCTTCGTGCATAGTACAAAACTACTCAAACTAATCGAAACTATTTAAAATAACTAACCGACGAATTCAGACGAAAAATTCGATCGGCAAGTGAATAACGTCCATCAACGAGAATTCGTCAGCAAACAATCCTTTCCCGTTTCAACTGACAGATTTCAACCGTCCCGTCGAACTGGTTAGGAACTAAGAATGCAAATCCGCGAGGGTACGCTTAAGCCTTGCTTTACGACGGGATTTCAACGGGCGGCACGATAGTATCGCGGGTACGGCGATAATACGACGATGAGATTCCGCGCGGAATTCGAGCACGGTGGTCTCGTTCTTAAAAAAAAAGAGAAAAAAAAAAGAAAAAGAAAGTAGAGAGCAGGGAGAAAAGACAGCCGGTTTTGGTCTAATCGGGAGATGTCCTCGAGAAAGGAAGATCGTCGACGAACGAGATTAACGTCCAGCTGCGTTTCGCAGATGCAAAAGACTCGCGCGGACGGAGTTTGGCTGCCATTAGCGGAACGTCTGGCGCGGATGAAAGCTCGAAGCTGGTCGCGTTAGGTAGAGTTCTTCGCCGGTGGAATAACTGCTCGGCCCATTAGACCTGAATCCGGCTTAAGCGACGATTTCTCTCTCTCTCTCTCTCGGGCCGAGTTCCTCTTCACCTCGTCTCGTCTCGTCTCGTCTCGTCGCTGGTCACGGTTCGAGAAAGAGCGACTCCGCGAGATAGAGCCGACGGCGGTAGAGAGAATTATTTATCGGTGAGAGTTATTCCGCGCGAGATCGAACCGCCTCGTTACGCATTCACGCGGGAGCCCCCTCTATTATGATCCGGCGCGTATCGCCGCCGAGAGTGAAAGAAGACTTTCGCGCAAGAAGGGAAGAAGTCTCTTCTTCCCCGGTGACGGAAGTTCGGTCACCCACGACCGTCAACAAAGGGGCCATTCTTGCCAACGGTCCGCGCCCTTTTCGCGCGATCGTCCATTCTTTCTTTTTTCTCTCCTGCTCGCCTCTTCGTATTCATCGAAACTTGCCACTCGTTACGCGACCGTCTATGAAATAATGAGAAACTGGGGGAAAGCCCAGGTTTGCCGCTTGAAGAATGGAACGGTTTATGTATAGAGGCACGTGCGTGTGTGTGTGTGTGTGTGTGTCCATCTGAGAATTTTGAGGACAATTGAGAATACTATATATCCGCTTGGGGACAATTTTGAAAATTTTCACTGCCAAGTAGGCAAAGTTAGCAACAGAACTTTCAGAATTGTGTCCATTGAAAATGGACCTTTTTAAATGTGGAGTCTTAGGAGTTTAGTGCGGATGATCTGAGATGTTTAAAATATAATTAATCTACTTGTTACAGGTTCAAAGAGATTGTATATCGAATAAATATATCAAAAGGTGAAGATAATTTACTCGATATTAAACTTTTAGGTTTTTGAGAACAATTTAGGATTTTAAGTACTTGAAGGGTTAAAAACTGTGCCTATTCTCTGCAACTCTGAATAGAAAAACTCTCAAGAACAACTCGCAACAGTTTTAGATGGATGATCCTGACACATAGACTGCCACGATGATCATTGGTGATTGATATTTGCATTTTTATCATTATTTTAAAACGATCAACACATTCGTAGCTAATCTAGTTTTGACGCGAGAATCTTCGCTGAATGTGACGCAATCGTCAATAATTGGTAATTGAACGCCGCGGGGTTTTAAAATTCCATTAAAATGGAAGTACATTCCGGCTATAAAATATCCGTTTAAACGGAAAAATTATTGGAGATATTAAAGCTGAAACAGCTGCTTAAATTCGTCTGAAACCAAATATAATAATTCGAGCCATGAAATGAAATTTAATAACGTTTTTACGGAATGAGTTTCACGTGGTAATATAATAACTTAAGAATATGGAAAAGAAGATAATGTGAAACTCCGTTAGCTGCAATGAAAATTTTAAAATGAGGTTATTGCCAAAGCTGCGTGTTAAAGTAAGATGAATATTATGGAGAGGAAAAAGATCACAAATAGAAATAAAAGAAATATGGAAACGAAATAGAAATATAAAATAAAAGATTCTCGCATTTTCGTGATTCTATAATCCACGTATAAATTTCTCGTGTCAGTGGAGAGATGTTCCAAGCCTCTACCTCGAAGATTCGACTACCCAATTAATTTGGTACAATTGACAGATCCACGATGGAATGGCTTGGCAATTCCCTAAGACTCTTCTCCCGGCGAGATCACAGCCTGAATCGTATGCGCGTTTTCTTCTCCAAATCCTTGCGGAATCTTCTGCCCGGGGTGAAACACGCGGAATCCAGAGAAGAAGCTCGCGTCGAACAGGAGAACCAAGATAGACGAAACAAGAGGAGAATGGAACTCGGTGTCTGGCTTTGGCAGAAAAATCTTCTCTACGTGGTTGCACCGGTAGTTTTCGAACACACCGATTGGGCCGATTGGCTCGTCTGTATTCGGTTTCTCTTCTCGTTGGTTATTCTTAACTGAACGCCGACACGACGGGACGTCTCATCCTATTTCCGTTTCGCGCAGATAACGCGGGATCAAGTGGAAGAAAGAATCTTGTACGAGGCTGGAGGAATCGAGAGGAAATCTATCGGACCGTATGTAACGATTAATTGGTCCATGAGAGTAAAACAGTAGAGAAATATTCCAGAAAGTTTACATTTACATTTACATTTAGTTCGGACACAAAGTCTATAGAAACATTTTCTGAATATATTACATTGTAAACTCTTATAGAAAGTTCATTTGATCAGATGCTACCTAAGATTTACTTCAAATGGATCGAGTTCGTACGAACGAAGTTCCATCAGAAAGACAAATTGAGAGCGGTCTCGCGGACGATCTATACTACTCGAAGGTTAAAGCCTCGAACTTATACAAGTGTTCAATAACCACAAAATTGTCTACGCTGGATTACCACCGGGAAAAACTCCAGAGAGAGAGAGATTGAGGGAAAGAGGAAAGCGTGTCGCGCAACCTCGCCTAAAACAGACTAATTAGGATCGAACACGGTCTTCGGGTCCGACGCCGGGGTAATCTGGAGATTGTTGCGCGTAAAAACGGGGCTCGTGCATTCCGGGGGATTAACCTTGGGGATGCCCCCAAAGTCCGGACGAACTTTAAATCCACTCTACAGTCCATTTGGTCGCGAGGTAGCTTCACGAAGATCTAAATGGAGCCGTGCATTACGAGTACGACGAGTACGTACGTACAGCCTAGGGAACGACCTTCAGTGCCTCGCCGACCGTTGAACCTCGCTCGAAGTACAGCCATTAAAAAATCTAATCTGTACGATATCTCGGCTACTTCCTCTCGAAAGCGCAATATCTCATCGCTGCTTTCCTGAATGTAAACGATAATTTATCTGTCTGCGACGGATCTAGTTAATCGAACGAACGGAAGGAAATCAATCGTTTCGACACCTGAACGCCAGAAGCGGCGCCAGTAAAGAGAAAGAGAAAGAGAAAGAGGAGGGAAGAACGATCGATAAACGGAGTCGAGCACTAATTTACTTGCAAAGGGCAGTAAAACCGGTGCCTCGCGCAGATCGAATCGGTCAAAGGACGGGGAAAGAGGAGGGGGAGGGAGGGAGCAGAAAGTGCACGGTGGCTAGCCACGATCATTTATCAAGGATTCTTTCGACGCAGAGGAGAGACAGGGCAGAGTGAGAGAGGGAGGAGAGGGAGAAGCTGTACGTCGGGCCGGATGAAAATCGCTGAAGAAGCGCACGATCATTTATCGAAGAGGAACGAGGTCCCATCAGTCGGTTTTTGGTCGTGTTGGAAAGCTCGTCGCTGCTCGAACCTATCCCCGCGAGCGGGAGTTTCGTCTCTCCGCCGCCAGAAGAAAGGAAACAGGAAGGAAGAAATAGGAGAATGAACATGTGGCTGACACGTGAGCTGGAAACGAACAACTAGGATGATGAATCTATCGCGTGGGCGGCCACGATGCAACGTTCTCGCCCGGATTATTGTTCGCGCGTTCACCTTCGAAAATATTTTTCACCGAGAGTTCCCTGCTCCCTGGTCCAACCCTGAAAGAACTGATCCGCAGGTAATCGAACCCCTCCTTTTGACAAGCAACTGGCGAATATCGGATCGATGGTTCTGAATGGTGCTTCTTGGAAGATTTTCAAAAGGTTTTTTACTTCTGGATTTGACGAGCACAGCGACTCCACAACAGTAAATCGAATTAACCTTGTACAGTTTTCAATCGAATAAAATAAAGACAACTTTCAGAATGCTCAAAATCATTCGTTCGTTTGTTTCAATGGAAATAATTAAAAATTTGATTTACTCCGTTCAAAATTTAACTGCGTGAGGTCAATTTTTTTAATCACTCTATATCTGAGTACTCGACGAACTCTTTCTATTTAAATATCCGAGTAGCAGAAATATTTATTATTTAACTTGAACTTAACTTTGAAATTAAAAGTATTTTGTTCATCATTCGAATACAAAGCATTGCTCGAGAAGCAAAAAGAAAAAAAAAATATTGGCTTCAAGCTAATTAATTTTTATTCGTTAATTAGTTATTTTATTCACAATATCATTTTTAAAAACCCTTTGCAGTCCGATGGAAATTAAATAAAACTAAAACAGCTAAGAGACTGAAAAGCAACTTGAAGAGGATTACTCCGAAAAGCCACGTAAAATAAAGTAACTTCCCAACGTAAAAATATCATCGAACCATAGAAAGTCCACGAGCTCCGATAACGCGCGAAGAAATTTCAAGAAAAAAAGAAAAAAAAGAAGGAAAAAAAAACGATAGGAAAGAAAGAGTGACTTGAGATAGATTACAGGAATTCCGCACGGTTACTTTGCCCCGCTTCGAGGGAATTAATCATCGTTCGATGAAGCTGGAAACCATGTAACGAAGAGGAGACTTTGTGGAGTCTCTCTCCTCAGTGAGCGCGTTTCTCCTCCGGTAGTTTACGGGTTCGTGGTGAAAAGAATTATACGAGTGGCTGGACTGGTGGCTCCTTCTCTCCGGAATATTCATAGAGGACTTAATTACGACCGAACGAGCCCGTCCGGTCCGTTCTCTCCTCTGGCGAGGAAGCGAGCAAGCGGCCAAGGGGAAACGGGAAGAAGGGTAGAAGAGACTAACAGGTACCAACCGGCCGGGAAGAAGAAGAAGGGACCAATCGGCCGCGAATTCGCGGAACGAAAAGGCAGGAACGATCGCGGAGAAATTTATCGGGCGTCGTTAATCGCGCGGGACACGAGCGAGGCGGGTCTGAAAAGTTGGAAGACATCGGTCTGCCGGCCGTTATTGGCTTCTTCTTGGAATTCTCGCTTCTGCCCACGAGACATCCCATTGTTCCTTCCTTTCTTCATCATCTAAACGTCTCATTTACTTCCCCCTTCCTCCCATGGAAGACATCGGTCTGCCGGCCGTTATTGGCTTCTTCTTGGAATTCTCGCTTCTGCCCACGAGACATCCCATTGTTCCTTCCTTTCTTCATCATCTAAACGTCTCATTTACTTCCCCCTTCCTCCCCAACGAAACTGTCCATTTTTAACACCGTCAAGTAGGGCTCTTCGTGTTCCGGTATACGAGCATTTATTATGATCCGAGTAATCGGATATTCGAGCTTGAACCTGAAGATTCGAGCGATTAGTCAAAAA